>OZ018417.1:23364374-23541874 GCA_963969595.1 Neckera pumila | reverse complement strand
GCGTGCCTTCAGCCCCAACCATGACGATATCTTGTGCAGAATCCAATATCGGCAAGCTGATTCCAGGCTTCCACTGTATTTACGGTTTCAGTCCAACCAGACCTGGGATGGTTTCGAAGGGATGGTTCCCTAAACCGCCCCCCTCCCCTCTCCGTCGCAAGTGGGGCAAAATCGGAAGCCTTCAAGATCCTAAACCAACCCCTAAACCGAAATGGCCTTGTTTAGCGAACTCCAAACTAGAACCGAAACCCTTTAACATAATTCTGTTTCTAAGTGTGCCTTCAACCACCCCCATGACAATATCTTGTGCATTGCCAAGAATCCAATATCGACAAGCTGACTCCAGGATTCCACCCTATTTACGGTTTCAGTCCAACCAGATCCGGGATGGCGACATATAGGGATGGTTCCTAATTCCGCCCCCCTCCCCTCTCTGTCGCAAGTTAAACCCTAAATCCGAAGCCTTGCAGATCCAACCCCAACCCCAAACCGAAATGGCCTTGTTCAATGACCTTGTTCAATGGTGCAATCCAGTGAAAAGCCGTGTCGTGGCGCGCCGTAAAGTAAAGTCCACCTATGCCAGAAAGAGTGAGGCCTGCAAGATTTAAGGGCGTGCGAAAGCCCAAAATCGTAGAGTTCGATGTTAGTAAAGGCGCTTGCACAAGGACAGGTCTGCACCAGCTTGCACGCACGCGGTCAAGGTGTACCGTAGAGTTGGACGTGCATTCCGCCTGCACCAAGACAGGTCTGCACCAGCTCGCACGCTCGCAGTCAGGGTGTATTTCTGAGTTCCGACGTGCATTCCCCAAAAATGACGTGCATTCCCAAAGGGAGGGGTACACTGGTGTACCCCCCCCGTGTTGAAAGGTGTACCGGTGTACCCCAGAATGCGTTGCACTCTAGTAGATGCGACGTATAGGCCTTCTATATCGTAAACTGAAATTTTAAACTCTAACCCTAAATCCTATACTTCCATGAAATTAAAGAATGAGGGCAAATTTTTGGACATTCCTGTATTAAAGTTTAACAAATGATGTCTACACTGAATGCTCATGGATTTTACAATTGGAATTTATATAGAACTTGTAATTTTTTTGTATCAAACTTTGTAATTCATAATTTTCAACATTGACTAAATTCTAATAGGGATGAATTGTTGTGTAGAGAAGCTTTGGTCATCAAATTATAATTAAACAAAACCCAAGGCTAATAGTAAAGTTCGTTCCAAGGGAGGCTATTAAATAGGGATACTTCTAAACTACCTAATGAGACATTGCAATTAGAGAAAATATAAAGAAAAATTTGTTCCTTAACCACAAGCATAAAGGTTCTTTCTCGCACAATAATATCTAATTACTAGATTTGTTACTCCACTCTTAAAGGCCACAAGGGTAAGAAGTTCTTCCAAATTGGTTCCTCTTCAATCTTTCGTTTCTTTATCTTCTTTTATTCTTTCATCTTTTACTTTGAACTTTTTTTTTTCTTTCCAACTCGGACTCTTAAATCAGCCTCGCAGACTGTCTGCAACAACTTACAATTCGGTCTTTGCTACCTCAATTGCAACCTACTCCAATTAGGTTCAGTCTCATCACAGTACAACTTGGAAGTGGTCACCTTTTCCGCCAAATTGGTTTTGTCTCCTAATTTGGGAACCAACATAAGCTTCTCTATCAACTTGGGCTTTTCAACTTCCACATTCAACTTGGTCATTCATCGTATGATCTCACTCACAAATCATAAACCAAATTGGATACACAGAAAACAGCATTCAAGCTCTAAATAAACTCCAATTTGGACAATGATCGCTCTTACACTCCGACTTGGATTTTAACATACATCCAATTTTATCTAGCAAGCACACATTAAACACTACATAAATTACTTGACTAATTTTCAACTTGAACTCTCTTAATTTATACTATAATGACATTCACAAACCCAACTTGGATCAATCAAATATACAAGTACAAATAATTTCCAATTTGCTCATTACTAATCTCGATAATACTGTAATCTCATGCATCCATACAACTAGGATTCAACATTACAATCTTCACACATAACACATCAACACCAATTCGACTGAAAAATATATTCATATTAACTTTCCAATATGGTGATTAAATCACCATTACAAATTTAGCAATTTTCAATAAACACCCTCAAGATCTAACAATTAAACTCCACATTAATCTCCAGTTACTACACTTCATCGCCATCACTCAATAAATTCCAAATTGGGATTGCTAAACTTATCAGCCTCAACTACTAACTAGGAAAATTCTGCATCACTGCATCTTCACCACTCTGCTTATAACACCGCCATTCACTGGCACACATACACACTCCAAATAGGACATAGACTCACTCAAACAAACTGATCTGACTTGGAAATCAATATAGACACTTAACACGGACATAACTCTCCATCACGACAAACTGACACGCAATTAGCACACACAACATTCTCCAACTTACGCACACTCACACACAAACACATTTGCAAAAACACAAAGGAAATATGCAGCTCTAGTTGGCTAAGACACACAACATGCTCACTCGATATTGTGTGACATTCAACTCGAGAAGACAGACCAAATAAGTGCAAGGCCGACTGACATTTAATCAACCGACTTGGAACTCAACTACAAGCAATCGCCTACTTGAATATTCACCTAAATTCATCAACTCACTAATTGGACTGACCATTCGTTGAATCACCAACCACTCATCCAACTTGGAACTCAAGCACAAACAACCTGCCTGACCAACAAGACAATTCACCACATCAACTAACCACAAGTATATTCCTAATTGGACTGACTTAAAACAAAACATGCTTACTAACTGCACTCCAATTCGGTTAAAACATATACAAAGAACTCCAAATTGGTACACAAAGGTAACAAAATTCAACAAACACACTCAAGAACTCACCAAATATACACTGAAAAAGTTAAAAACTTAAAGCCAACTAGGTTGTCTACATGTTGTTTCCAATGGTGAATGAGAGGGGACCATTGTTTTGGATTCCCCTTGTAAATTTAAAAAAAATGATGTTTGGACAAAATAGTTGTGGGTTCTACAAATGATCCCTTGTATAAAACTTCTTTTAATTGTTTTTAATCTTTGTACTCCCCATTTTGAGAGGGACTTAATTTAAGTGCGATAATTGTGATTTCTAATAGTTTTATACAAAGCATTTTTGTTTCGGACTCCCCTTATAAATTGCAAATAATGATGTTTGGACAAAATAGTTGTGGGTTCTACAAATGGTCCCTTGTATAAAACTTCTTTTAATTGTTTTTAATCTTTGTACTCTCCATTTTGAGAGGGACTTAATTTAAGTACGGATGAATTATGGTTTCCAATGGTCAATGAAAGTGGACCATTTTTTATTTAACACAATTCTTCTTCTAGACTCTATATCCTTGAATCAGGCTTGCTAAAGTTACAAAACGTCCAACCAATACATAATTGTATGCGAGTAGTGAATATTATTTGTTAATGAAGAAGCTAATCATGTACTTTAAGTAGTAAATGTGCAATATTAGCATCACAATAAATTAAGAAGAAATTATAGATTTATTCATTAACTCAATTTATTTTCTATACTAAAGAAATTACAAATTTTTCAAACACTACCCGACATCTATAGATTGAAGAGGAATTATAGATCTGTCAAGTACTAATTTTATTTTGTGGGAATTAGTAGAACACACTCAATATTTCATGCCACACTAATTTGGAAGAAACTATATAATAACTATTTCATCTTTTGTAAATTAATGTGTTACACCAATACAAAAATTTACTTTAGTAACAACCAAGCCATAATTCCTACATATGGATCCCCCACTACAATTGAAAAGCCTAAAACTCACCAAACAAGCGCCTCCAAAATTTGAGTGCAGATCAAGCACTTATGGCAACTAAGACAAACCCAACCAAACAACATATAGAAGAGCAAGAAATGAAGGAAAAGACAATACCGTGTAAACCCAAAACTTCAACTACAGTAACCTTGCTACTAGTAAGAAAAAATAATTCCTAGCATGGCCATCTTGAACAAAGAACTTCAAAACAATCCTTTTGACACTTTTTTTGTGAAGTCTTCTCAATACATTTTGAAGTTGCCAACAAAAGGATGCATACTGTATGGATGGGGGGGGGGGGGGTCTTAGGCCAATTCTAACTAAAATTGCCATCCTCTAATTTCGAATTCATCTCAAAAAACATTGCTAAAGAAAATGCAAAAACAACCTCTCTGAATACCTCCCTTAAGTCGTTTCCAACCAATGCAATGGTTTGGGATCAATGATCAACATGATAACTATAATCACAAAGGATGACAAGTTACAATGAATATTTTCAAATTAAATTGCATGCAAAAATCATGGTCAAGAGATTCAGAAACAAGATAGCCAGCAATTGGTCAAGATTGCCAACCTGATCACCAATAATCACCACAAGAACACACGCCATCTTGGAAGTGGTGAAAGCGATTAGCATCCCTCACAATAATATCTCGTTCAGTCACCTTTGAGATAAACTTGGTTGCTGTATGGCAGTCTGAACACACTCGAAGGTTCTTGAACACCCGAATTGGCTGTCCAGCGGGTGTCCGCATGAGTCCGTAAGCAATAGCCAACTTCTCGCTATGGGAGCAAAGAGCAAGTTCTTTCTCCTCCTCCTCAATGTTCCGCAACACTAGCCGGGTATCAGGAATGTAGCCTTCGGCCTTAATTGTCTCACTCAATCTCCTCAGCTCAGCATAGATCTCCTTCGCTTCTGAGTGAGAAGTATCCCCTACGACGAAGTCATGGACCTTGTTGTCAACTTCAATCCAGCTACGGCCTGGCTCCTTGCGTATGCCTCTCTCCTGCATCATAGTGCGCACCCACGACACCTCCTGCCACTTGCCAGCTGCAGCATAGATATTCGAGAGAAGCACGTATGCAGAAGCATCCTTCGGTTCCAACTTGAGACGCTCATTCGCGGCAAGTTTGCCCAACTCCACATTACCGTACGTTCTACAAGCACCAAGCAAGGCTCCCCAAGTTGCAGTATTTGGTTCCACCGGCATGTTGTCAATCAAGAGCTTTGCTTCCTCCATGTGTCCTGCTCGACCAAGAACATCCACCATGCAGGTACAAAGCTCCACAGTAGGTTCGATGCCATAGTCTTGTGGCATAGCCAGAAAAAGTTTACGGCCCTCATGCACCAGGCCTGCATGACTACAGGCCGACAAGACTGCGACAAATGAGATCTCATTGGGCTGGATACCGTCTGCAATCATAGTTTTAAAGACTTCCAGGGCTTCACGCCCACATCCATGCTCTGCAAGTCCACCAATCATCACGTTCCATGTGATTACATCACGATCCTCCATCCTCTCAAAAACCACTCGTGCATCATCCAAACTGCCACATTTACCATACATGTGAACCAGCGCACTGCCTACACGCAAATCCGACTCAAGTCCCGCTTCAAGGACATGCCTGTGAACCTCCTTCACCCACTCCAAAGCCCCTGCGCTTGAACAGGGATTCAGAATGCTAGCATAAGTGACTGCATTCGGTTTAACGCATCCCTGTTGCATTTGAAGAAACAGTTCATATGCCTCACGCCCACATCCATGCTCGGCAAGTCCACCAATCATCACGTTCCATGTGACTACATCACGGTCCTCCATCCTCTCAAAAACCACTCGTGCATGATCCAAACTGTCACATTTACCATACATGTGAACCAGCGAACTGCCCACACGCAAATCCGATTCAAGTCCCGCTTCAAAGACATGCCTGTGAACCTCCTTCACCCACTCCAAAGCCCCTGCGCTTGAACATGGATTCAGAATGCTAGCATAAGTGACTGCATTCGGTTTAACGCATCCCTGTTGCATTTGAAGAAACAGTTCATATGCCTCACGCCCACATCCATGCTCGGCAAGTCCACCAATCATCACGTTCCATGAAATTACATTCCGTTCCTCCATTCTGTCAAAAACCAATCGAGCAATATCGATACTGCCACACTTTGCATACATGTGCACCAGCGCGTTGCCGACACGCACATCCAACTCAAATCCGGCTTCACGGGCATGCCTGTGAACCTCCTTCACCCATTTCAAAGCCCCCACGCTGGCACATGCATTCAGGATGCTCAGATACGTGATTGCGTCTGGTCTGAAGCCCTCCCGTTTCATTTGGAGAAGAAGTCGATATGCTTCAGACCCACAGCCATGTTGCGCAAGTCCTCCAATCATCACGTTCCAAGTAATCACGTCCCGTTCCTCCATCTTGTCAAAAGCCAGTCGCGCATCATCAGTACTGCCACACTTTGCATACACGTGAACAAGCGCGTTGCCCACGCGCACATCTGACTCAAATCCGGCTTCACGGGCATGGCTATGAACCTCCCTTACCCACTCCAAAGCCCCTGCGCTTGAAGATGGATTCAGAATGCTAGCATAAGTGACTGCATTCGGTTTAATGCCTTCCTGTTGCATTTGATGAAACAGTTCATATGCTCCACGACCACATCCACGCTCTGCAAGTCCACCAATCATCATATTCCATGTAATTACATCACGATCCTCCATCCTCTCAAAAACCACCTGTGCATCATCCAAACTGCCACATTTAGCATACATGTGAACAAGAGGATTGCCCACACGCAAATCCGACTCAAGTCCCGCTTCAAGGACATGCCTATGAACCTCCTTCACCCACTCCAAAGCCCCTGCGCTTGAACAGGGATTCAGAATGCTAGCATAAGTGACTGCATTCGGTTTAATGCCTTGCTGTTGCATTTGAAGAAACAGTTCATATGCCTCACGCCCAAATCCATGCTCTGCAAGTCCACCAATCATCACGTTCCATGTGATTACATCACGATCCTCTATCCTCTCAAAAACCACTCGTGCATCATCCAAACTGCCACATTTACCATACATGTGAACCAGTGCACTGTCCACACGCAAATCTGATTTAAGTCCCGCTTTGAGGACGTGCCTGTGTACCTCCTTCACCCACTCCAAAGCCCCTGCGCTTGCACGTGGATTCAGAATGCTCAAATAGGTAGTTGCGTTCGGTTCCCAGCCCTCTCTTTGCATTTGGAGAAACAGATTATATGCCTCCTGCCCAAATCCATGCTCTGCAAGTCCACTGATCATTATGTTCCATGAGATCACGTCGTGTTCGTCCATTCGCCTAAAAACTACTCGGGCATCATCGATACTGCCACAATTTGCATACATGTGAACAAGCGAATTACCAATACACACATCTGATTCAAGCCCAGCATGTCTTACATACGCATGAACTTCTCTGCCCCACTGCAAAGCTGATGGATTGGCACAAGCCTTCAGGACGCTCGAGAAAGTAAATGCATCTGGCTGGACCCCTTTTTGGCACATTTGATTGAAAAGTTTCATTGCATTTTCAGCATGATTGTGCTTTGCATAACCTCCAATCATGATGGTCCAACTGAACACGTTCTTCTTCACAAGTTTATCGAACACTCCGCGTGCAGCCTCCAATTCTCCACACTTGATATACACGCTCACTAGGTTGTTTGCCACAAATCTATTCTGCTCCATTCCACTCTGGTTGATGCAGTCGTGAACCTGCTTTGCTACATTAACTTTAAGTTTTTTCTCCTTCAAGCACCATCTCAAAACTTCAACATACATGTTCGAGTTGATGGCCATGCCTTGTTCTAGTCGATTCTTCAAATTACCAATTGCTTCAATCGTGGTTCTTGCACCATCCATGGGCATACGACCGCCACCACCCTGTACAATATACCTGTACTCTCTTGCAGTAGTAGACACAATGCTTCGTTTTCCATTGTGGCCCTTGGATAGCCTGATTCATCAATACATTCTTCATTAGAAAACCCATAGAAAGAAGAACACTGATACCAAAGTGGAAAGGGTGCAAGGCCACTAATGCCCTGTACTCACATATCTCAATATGCAAAAAAGCGCATCCATCCATTTGAATTCTTAATATCTCTCACATATATAGCATTTCTTTGCAATCATCACTTTAAGTGCACCCAATAACCTGAAAGAAAGAACAGAGATCATATCGCACAAGCAGAAATCCTCAAACTTACTCAAAATCACAGATTTCTTTGCGCACCTACTCTCATCACTAGAGAAGGGAGCAAACTGAATTCCTAAAGTTACCTGTCTTCTTGTGTTATGTCTTGAGAACCTTCGGTATCATAATCAACACGAGGATGCATTTTCCCTTCGCCTGCCAAGTTGACCATGGCCTTTACCCATGGTGGAGTTGACCAGCCATATATCCAAAGTGCTTTCCTCGTCAACTTATGTCTAAAGTCAGGTAATCTAGGATTCCTCTGTAGGCACCAACCCATGATCAGATCCTAAAAACCTGTCTCATGTTCATTTTGCATCCGACAATCCACATTCCAGGAATATTTGTTGTTGACACTGCAATGATCTGAGCAGTGTTCACTCCACTCTAAGAAAACAAACAACGCAATTCCATACTTGTCGCTTTACAAGTGCCCATGGCCTTGTACAAGCAAGAAATATTCCGTCACTTGTTGACCCGAGCATTGTATCCACTTTCATTTATCAAATAGTCATACCTTATCAGCTCTATTGTCCCACCACTGCGTAGGATCCACAAAGTACTCTTTCCAAAGTTCTTCAACCGACTGTGGTTCACCTGAATCCACCGCAACATGCTTCATTCATGTCAGTCATATTCTCACCAAGAGAGGGAAACTCTTTCTGTGAAAATGGGCATATGATACATACCTGAAGCATTGGAATTCGAAGGTGATCTCTTCCAAACTGAAGAAGATGATGAACACCTATTTGGTCCACCCCTTCGTACGGGAGAGGACAAGAGCAGGGATAAAGAAGGGTAGATTGGCCATGGAGACCTGAAGAATGTGATTGCACCGATATCCTGGGCACACAAATGTCAACACTCTGGCAATAAGCAACGTCGTCATTCAAAGCACACTCTTCCCACCCTAAACCCTAATACCGGGGTTTAGGGTCGGTGAACCATGCTCATACCCAATTACTTTTGGAAAAATGTCACAACTTCTTATCAAACATTGCTGTAAGGGAGACCTCATATTTCAACAAATTTGTTGCCAGCATGATCACAGTAGTCCAACCCATGTCACAAGTCATCCAACCGCTTAATTCACTCACCTGCGCACCAGCTCGTCCACGCACCAACAAAAAGCTTCTCTGTTCTCTCCTGCACTGCAATTGTTGTCTACAATCTAAACCCCGCGACACCAATTGAGCTGACAAGCCTATCGCTATCTGCCTGCATTACAGAGACCAATTCACTGACTGTTACAAGGAAGAACATCACAAAGACTAACGCCGGAATGGACCTCTGAGTTGAACCTGTAACCGGAAACACATCAAATTTGAGAAGAAAGTTACATGTGTGAAAAATCTGCTACTAACTCCAAATCCTTAAAACCCTACCACACAATAAATAAAGTCCACAAACAAATTCGCATACCTCACGCTTCCGGCGGCCAAACGAAGCAAGACAAGCTCCCCAAGGACGGCAAACCTCCACTGCAACTTTGCGAGGAGAAGCTCCATCCACGGCAGCAACGAATTGCTGAGGCAAGAATCCAACAACACCCATTGATCAGCGTACGACCCTAGTCGATTTGTAGATCACTTGAAGGACTATTCCCAGGACTTGCTAGAGTCCTCCAGAAATCACGTCGTAAAGCGCTGTTGAGAAATGTATGAATGTATCCCCTATAGATTAAATGGCAGTAACATCTACCACCGGTAACTTGTGAGTCAAAAGTTCCTCGCGAGCTCTCACTTTGAACTACTCACAACAGTACAGTACTGCAGTTATCATGTGAGCATCAACATGGTAACTTATCAGCCAGCCCAAGCACATACGCACAGGTGTGGCGCAGTCAGAATTTTTCGCCGCGGATTAAAAAGCCGCGCCAGTTTGGCAGCTGGGGGGAAGGTTTCTACAGCTCCGCTCATTCTGTGATTTCTGTATTGCAGGGGTTCAGTTATTGGTGGGTCATTCAGTTTTAGGGCTTCATTAGGGTTTTCTGTTCATGATCATTTAGTAGGGACTTCTTCAATTCAAAGAATTGATTCCATGATTAGGCTGCCACTTCACAATATAATTTGAATAAAAAAACTTTATTCATTTCTCAGGCTTGAAGAACTACAGTATGTGCCGTAGACGCTCTGGACGTTCCAGGGTGCATGCCAAGAATATGAATTGAATGCAAATTTCTTAAGACAAAAGTGAAAACAAGTCATAAAATTAATTCAAAAACTCTCTCAATTTTGTACACATTTTTTAAACAAAAAGACTAAAAAGCCAAAACTAACCAAATTGGATCTTACAAAAAATTTAAAAAATTTATGTATGCATCAATTCTTTAAACTTTAATAATTTACTTTAATAGCGTATTGTTTGGAACATCTTCTAAAATTTTGGAATCATTTTAATTATTTTGTGTTCTTAATGACACTAAATTGAACCTAGAATTTTTTAATTTACAAAGAAATATATATTTAAAATTTTTTTCTCCAAAAGATAGTTTATTTGGGCAGACCAAAGACTTGAAATGTTCTAGAATTCCATACCCACTATTCCTTTCATTGTAAAGTTATGGACAAATTTCAGAGAGAATGTTTGAAAATGTTAAAGAAAATGCCCCTTCCAACCCCTCTCTGAAATTTGTTCATAACTTTTAATTGGAGTTTTGAAATCTCAAACGGATTTTTGGAGATGAAACTTAACTTGGTTTACCAACTTTTTCTAGTTCAATGTGTTTTGAAAAAAGTTATTTTACTATGCCAAAATGGCCACCAAATTCTGCTGAGTTTTAAAAAGAAACAAATTGCGAATGAAAAAGTTAATAAAAAGTTCATTGTATATAGAATTCCAACCACGATGTTTAACTCCTAGAAGACTAGAAGGCATTTTTTTGGCAACTTAGCAATAATTGTGGGCATGCAACTTATTACAAATGGAGTTTTTCTTGTTTTTTTTGTTTTCTTGTTTTCCTGAGGGAGGCACTCCTTATAATGTCCATTGATCAAGTGCGTTCAACCTCCTATTAACTTATAGCTATGTAGGTAAATTTTTATAATTTTATAGGGCTTCATTTACCTAAATTTCTAAAGGAAAGCAATTTTTGATACCCTACCTTTCATTATACATAGAAAATAATTGCAATAGATTGTATGCTATATTTGTTATAAATACATAAAGCTTTCATTTCTAGGGTGGTTCAATGACAGTTTTTAGGGTATTGGGAAACAGCGCATGTCAAAGGTAAAGTTTGGGGTTCATTAGGATTATATAAAATTAGGGTTTAGGGTTTGGCCATTGGAAGTTCAAAGACTTACGGTGTAGGCAAGACAATCACAACAGCATGAAGAAGAAACCAACAGTTTCAAATCCACAACATTTACAACTTCAGTCTTTGCATATTTACCACTGATCAAATCCGTTAAAGGTGAGTGTTTACAAACACATACTGGAGTGTATACCAGAAATCCCAAACAACAATAGAATGCACACAGCTGTAGCAAAAACAACACTAGCATTCGTATGTAGAATCCTAGGATTCTAGAAACCAAGCCAAAATGATGGGATCAAAGACACCTACAATATGCAAACAACAAGTTAAAAAAAAAAGGTAGAGCAAGCATCTAAAAGTCTAGAATGTATGGGTGCGCTAAAGACGCCTTTCAACCAAAACCACAACAAAAAATCTTCAGCACTCTTGTTGAAGAATGCTCCTAGTTTGCCTTCAAATGTGCGCAGTATGAGCAATTTGGGAGAACATCGGGGGGGCGCTTGAAGCAAACATAATCAAAGCTGGAATTTAGGGTGAGCATAGACAGTTGAAGAGAAAGGTGTAACCCGGCATGCATGAGATTAGGAAATGCAAGCCATGGTTTTTACCTCAGTTTTTGGATGCCGGTGTCACCCAAAAGTCAGTCTCTTTGGCGGAAGGATCTCCTCGTCGCACTTTAACCTTTGTCAGCCAATCTACAAGAACCATTGAGCAAATCTGTAGCAAATCCTGCACGCTTAGGTCGTCGAGCTCTTTTGTCCGCATGTGTTTCGGAAGCAGGAAACGCAGCCTCTAAGAGTTCCCAAAAACCTCGACGTTGCTGTCAAACTAATGCAAGAAGAACTTCTTCTTTTGACAAGTTGAGTACTTCTCCGCCACGGTCGCCACATCGTACGCAGCCAAACGTAGCGCAGCCCACGGTGAAGTTCCCCTTGCTAACTCTCGATTCTCCTTGGACGTAGACGCCCAAACTGCCCAGGTCTTCAGCAAAGCTACACAATCCTCTACAGAGTGATTGAAATTCAACCACAAGTCATTCGTAATGCAACAATGATCCACAAAATAGCTAAGCATGATGTCCACGACGAGATTGTGATCCACAACTTTGCGCTTTGATGCCATCTCAACAAGTATAGCACGGAAACAACTCAAATCCCTCCTTCACAAAGCAGCAACGACAATTTGGGACAACAAGTAGTCTCAACCCCAAGCTAATCTCCCGTGCAATTCAATCCCCAGCGGCAAAAATAATGATCAGCGGCTCCTCTCGAAACTCAGAAGTTGTGCGCGTCTAGAAGAACCTCACTCGGGCTACTGAATTGCGGAATTGGTTTACAAATAGACATGCAAAGACAAGCAAGACGAGCAAGACTGCAAGTAACAAAATGAGGGGAAAAGAAGGAGAGAAATGAAGGAAGTAGGGTGTAGTAAGGGTTGGATTACCTGGCGCCAACTTTCTCAATTCAGGAGACGGGTTGACAGGCCTGACGCAACTCTTCCGCCGCCAAATACCTCCTCTGATAAGCATGCTAGCATCGTAGAACCCCTAGAACTTCCCATTCCCTCATTTTTGCAAATTCTAGATTGCACGATATACTAGAGATTGGAGATTTTAGGACCTTAGAGGGTTACTTCAAGGGCCACATCAGTATCTTTGGAACATCTCGGCTGTGACATTCTAGGGAGTTCCAAAAGGCCTTTCAGAGAGCACCTCAGAAGTGACTTTGAATTGACAAACTCGTACCAAAACAAGCCCAGTCTCAAAATTCACCCCACTTAAACTTAAACTCCCTCACATCACCTATCATAGCATGCTATAAGGTTCACAAGGGGAATGTCTTGTGCAATATCATATAAGGAATTGTGCCATCTTTTAATAGAAGAACATTAAGAGCACTATCCATTTAGGGATTTTAATGTTTTAGCACAACAAATGTGATTGACAATATGTGGAAATGAAACTAACCCGAAAAACTAGAAAGATTGAACAACTTCAAAAAAACCACTACACTGCATTGTTGGACACATAATCATTGAGGTTTTCTGCATCACTAGAGTCTAATGAATAAATATGACTATCTGCATTATAAGTTAGTGTAACATTGGTGATGATGGACTCTAGATCAATCCAGTTTGAGTCTATTAGGTCATACTTAAACTTGTACTGCCCAGGTGCGTGAGTATAGTAGTGCATCATCAACTGAGTATTAGAATTTTGGGTTAGGGTTACTATCAGTAGGTCTGCTGCAGTTTGCCAAATCCACTGGCTGCTTTAGCAATCCCCATGAAGTACCACCAAAACGCCTCTGCATTTTTTGTATATGCCATACCCACCACGTACCCATGTCTACATCCTGCAACACAAAACTAGCAATACTGGAATTTGCAGCTCGACATCTTCCACTCTCATTTGCTACAGTGACTGTAGACGGCCTTGTAATCATTGAATGTTGCACAAAAAAAAACCCAACATCCGACGTTATCCCCACAAAGCATGTATTCAAGCATTGAGCAGCAGCAAAGTAAGCATCACTATTATTATAATACAAAGAGTTCTTGACTCAAGTCAACCTGTCCTTAGATAAAAAAGGATTTCCATTCAACTGGCCAACGAGAGTTGACTTAAAATTTTTGTGTGAATCAAACTCTACAAAAGCTTCAACTTTCATTAGAATTGAGATGGAAGTCACCTGCTCTTCATGGCTGCTTAGCATGTCGAAAATGACATCCCGAGTTTTGCTCTCAACTACTGCAAGAGCTGGGACTCCATCGTCCATCAAGTCTTTCTCAGATTGCCGTAATTCAAGATCTACAACCTCAACCTGATATTGAATTTCAAGCTGTCTCTCCCGCAGATCTTCACGCAGTACTTCCATGTCACCATCTTCACCCTGCATAGGCTTTGCAGAGGCCATGAAGGCAAAAGATAGCTTGTCTGCACGCTTGATAATCCAAGGCTTAGCAAACCAGACCTTGTTCTTGGTGGCAGCTTGTGCACTTGGAGCCATGTTAAGACTATTTAGCAACCTCTGGGCGTCTTTCAGACCCTCCTTTAATGCTTGAATGACTTGGTTAGTGGTTGCTATAGCTGAGTAGTCTCCTAGATTAGGTTGAGTTTCATCACCCTGCAATTCATGCAACTTACTCAAGATGTTCTTCATCTTATTGTGAGCCCTTCCGAACTTAATGGCATTACCACCATACTCAATTTTAGACAAATGATTAACAGAGTTAGCACAAGCCACCAATTTGTGAAAGTCGTATGCTCTCTCCATCCCCACCATTCCCCCAATTTTTGAAAAAAAGATCTCACAACAATCGCTACCTGTTAAATGTAAAGGCGATTCTAGATGGGGTAGTTATCGCGGAAGTGGCAGAGAAGGAGAACCACAAAATGACAAGACAATTGTATATCTAAGAAGCATTGTTGACTAACAAAATTAACTTTAGGATTCACAGGCTCAGTGTTACCCATAACTCCATGATTACCATGCCTCATCCACAATTTTCATATTCTAAAAAAAAAAAAACCTTCGTCGCTTTCACAATCCGATCTTGAAGGTCATGGCGGGGAGACAGGAAGATGTCTATATAATCTGCACAAATCTCCAAGTACACCTCGGTACCAAGAGTACGTTCACGATGCACATCATCACACAAACAAAGAGGCCGCAAGCAATGTCTAACCTTCTGCAAATACAATCTCTGAGCACTTGCCCAATTCTGTCGATCCTTCCTATCAAAATGCTCCTGAAGTAATCCATCTTCATCCATGGAGAAACGGTTAAAGACTTGACAAATGTACTGGTGGAGGGCTAGATCACCATCTAATCTCAAAATACAGACATTGCTATCAAGAGGATTCAGTAGCTTCTTACTGTTATGGATATACTCTTGATCATGCAAACCTGTAGCTTCACCAGAAACGTTCAAAGCTGAAGTAAATAACCAACCCTCTCAATCAACTGCTAACCTTGGTGTCGTAGCACAGAAAGCACAAAACCCTTTCCTAAGGCCTTAGTGGACCCTAAAGTGATTCGTATATCGTTCCGCAGAGATCTTGATGTAATTCTCCTAATTGGCCGAAATAAAGTGAGTTGATATCCCAAAACAAACCCCAAGTACTAGGCTAGACCGGTTTCAATTCCAGTAATCCGGAACCGGAAACTCCTTTCCCACGTATATTTCTATCCGGTCTAGAGTATTTAACTATGTAATAAATTCGAGTTTAACCTCTGGACCAAGAGAGATCTGCAACTTGGGCTTCTGGAAGGACGCTTAGCTCCTACCCTCAGAGTTTTAACGTGTCAGAAGATCAACGATATAAATTTCAAAAGAAAACCTTGACAAAAACGAGGAGAAAGAGACTTTCCTCACAACTAGACTGGATTGACTACTTAGACTAGCAGGTCACGCAAGACAGTCTGGATTCTCCTAACAATTACTACAACGACACACCACAAGACAATCCACGGCCTAGGTAGAGAAGGGGTGTCAGGAAAACACAGGAGAGCTATGATACTTCTTGACAAAAGCAAGTTCTAATCCTTGCAAGGAAATCCTGTGGTATCCTGTCTAATACACAATCTCTCCAGGGACTGGATACTTCCTGTATCCGGGTATCACTTCCTCCTTACCCACTCTGCACGATCTCACTGCTCTCACAATAACACGGACAAGTGCTAAAAGGTACAGCTCACGGTTTGTGAATTGAAAAGCTTCAATGGTATTTGCAGAAAAACTGGGAATACAAAGTATGAAAATGCTACCCAAATTAAACCTAAAATCCGCCTTCAAATACTAAACTACCCTTCAAACTCAAAAAGCGCCTAAGGCCCAAAATAGCAAGAGAAATGACACGTTTCATTCCTAATTTCCTGTCAATTTTAGGCAACCTAAGCTACAATAAAAAAGCTTCCACTTAATGTGGATCTTAGATCCTAAAAATCCGGACTCAACTTGAGTCTTAACTCCTTTTACACTAAAAATATTCCTACTCAACTACTTGTCAAAAATCTAGGCATGCAGCCCTACAATTACTGCCAGAATCTTCACCTACTTTCTAGTCCTCTTAACTGGAGAAAACCCCGCCTTTGCTGGTACCTTCCGGGCCACGAGTTTCTTTCCGGTCTGCTGTCTTGCCATTGGTTTAAACCGGACTTTGGCCTTCTCTCTGGCCGCCTTCGCCTTTGTTGCTTGGGTCTCTGCTAGGATTTGATCGGGATCTGAATACGGTTCAGAATCCTTATCGGACTCGGATTCCTCTTCCTCATCATCGGAATCCTCTTCGTCTTCTTCCTCTTCCTGAGCCCTGATGAATTTCTTTTTAGCTGACGGTGGCTCAGGAACCTTTTTCTTTTGCGGGACTGAAGCAGGTCTGGCCACCTTGCTCTGAGGTGTTGCCTCTCCTCCAACCGATTTCCTAATCATACCTTTACTGGGTGATCCTGATGAAGTCCCGCGACCGGCTCCAGCCTCCGTCTTCACCACGGACTGCATCAGGGCCGTCATCTTCTCTGCCTCGCCGAACTGCACCTTCTTCCCCGGAGTGTTGAGAGAAGACTTGGAGGGGGAGAGACTGCTGATATTCTTTGTCTTGGTTCTCTCCTCTGGATTTGATCCTCCTGGTCCGGTTGCCGGTTCCGGTCCCTGTGCCTTGGCTGGATCCGGTGCCGTCACCTTTGTAATCTCCAAATCGTCATCCTCCAGAATTGGGTTGGGTACCTTGGTGCTTTCCACCTCGGTCTGCTGCTCCTGACTCGTCTTGGTTTCCTGGTGCTCCTCAGGTATAGGTAAAGTAGGTTGTTCGTGAGAAGTCTCACCTTTACCCATGTCTTCTGCTGTTGACTGCTGAACTGGCTCTTGATCCGGTTCCGGTCTCGGCGCAAGCACACTGTGAGGATTCACCTCACGCATCACTTCTCGCAGCTGCTCCAACGTCGACTCCATCTTCTTATGGTAAGTGATCAACGCCAATAGGAACTTCTGGTGCAGCTGTCTTCCCTCCGTCATCACTTGTTGGTCAAACAAGTTAGCCTTGTTGACCACTTCACCCGGATGGGTGATAAATTCCCGGATTCGGGAAAGGGTATCCGTCGTCTGCTTGGAGAACGTCCTCTCCAACTCTACCTCTTCCGTTTTCTGGCGCAACTCTTGTTTAAGAGCGGCCACTTGGTCGGAAAGCTTCACCAATTCCTCCTTACTTTCATTCTTCTCCTTCTCCCGGTTGAGCCGGATCACCCGAGTCAAGGCTTGTGCTGGGTGGTCAACGCCCACCGTTTGGTAGATGGCCTGCATTGCACCTTCTACCACCGCGTATTGTTTCCTGAAATCACTCAGATCTCGGGTGATCCTGTTCAAAGGTTCTTCCCTCCAGACCGGATCGGTATCCTTGGTCTGTTCTCTCTCTATCGGATCCTTTCCTCTCATTTCCTCATCCTTGTCCTCAGCTCACTCTTGTCCTCCTCATCATCAGACTCATCCTCATTGTCCTCATCGGAGGACTCTTCCTCATTTCCGGTCTCCTGATCTAAGTCAGGGACCTCAAATTCTACTAGTGCTGCGGCTGCCTCATATTCTACCTCTTCCTCTTTTGTTATCACCTCCTCCGAATTATACAGGTGGTAGAGGAATAAACAGATGGCGGAAGGCTTAGCCTTCCCGACATTGTTGACCATTTTCAACACTTGGTCCTGAATTACCAAACCCCAATCTACCTTTCGGTCTCCTGACAGCGCGCCAAAGACTGTATTGGCGAGTGTCAGAGAGACCCGGCTTGGCCTTTCCGGGTTAAGAATGGCCAAGACGTATTGCAGTAAACGCCTCTCTCTCTCATTGACACAATCCGTAACCGCGAACCCATCCTTCTTGCTAATGGCGGTATGAAACTTACCCACCGTGAATTGGTCCTTCCGGGATGCGTTGCCTTCGCCCTCCCGGTCGAACCGGTACACCTTCCTCCACATCTCCGCTGTCTACTTCTTGGGTTTTGCACGGATCGTGGTCGCGGCCTGAGATGGTGCTCTCGAATTCAACTCCGCCACTATTGCTTCACTCCGGAAATCCCATGGTCTGATCAAGAAGCCGGCGCATCCCATTTGTTCCAAGTCCTCTTTCAGATCCGCCATCTCCTTGTCATCCTTGGGTAATCGCGGCGTCACGTAGCGCAGCGAGGTGGTCGCTCCTCCGCTGTGACTTGCGGCCATATCTCCCGTCGATCAGAGAGAACCGGTCTACTGTCGGGTATTGGTAAGACTAATGATCCTCACGGCTCACTTTCTCTCTCTCCTTTCAGATGGAAGGTATTAACTCTAAGCTCCGGCACCAACAACCTTCTCTCTCTCTCAATAACCTTCCAACACTCTCGCCTGTAGTCTTGTCAACTCAACACACCAATACTACCTCTCAGACCGGAAATCAATAATCGCGTATGCTGTATAATTCTTTGTTAGGGCAGGAAATCACAAGTGACCAACCTTTGGACAGATAGGATCTAAAAGAGCCAATCTCAGCAACTCTTAGTAATTACCCTAATTAAGGCCTTGCCCGTTAATCCTGCCCGTTTAGGATTCCCTTTAACTAATGATTAGAACGTGCCCCTTGTTTCCTAGGGCTAAGTAGGTCACCGTTGGAAGGCGGTGTCCTATTTTCCCTTTCCTGACCCGGTCTAAGCAAAGTCTAATTCTGGTTCCTTATTTTCGGTACTTTCAGTTAGCCTTTACTCTAATTCTTGATCAGTCCATTTCCGATTTCCAGTTCTAAACATTAGACGGTCTATAACTATCTAAAAATCGAAAAATTTTACTACTAAGAAGAATATTATTCCTTCATTTATATTTTAATATAGTAAAACTAGATTTTCATGTTCCGACACTTGGTCCTTGTAAACCTCGGAAATCCTTAAGCATCAATTGCCTTCTCCGTGAGTCACCATAACTAGCGTATCCTATGATAGGTCCAACAACATAATAACAGTGTTGCTTCCACAACTCGTCAATCCTGTCCCACTGTCTTCGAACCCACTGTGAGTCAAAACACTCGCAAGTGCAACAAGTAACAAGCACTAATCAAAGCAGTTTATTATGCAAAGGATTAACAACAATCACTCTTGCAAAACCACCTACCTTATATAATTTAAAAGATTCAACAACCTTATTATACCCCACCTCCTGTTCTCCTACAACAGGCTTATAGTCTGGCATGCAAACGTGCTCTTCTCATGGGCCGCAAAATCCAACCAAGGTATCCCACGTCGCCTCCCATGACACACGTCCCTTCACCTTTGTCTCATCCTTAGCAAGTATGATTGGAACAGACCCAATAATCCCATGCGCGGCTTTAGCATCAACGTAAATACAAGCTATAGACCTAAAAGTTTCTACATGTTCCCTCGCTATGAACTGGACCCCTTTCCTACAATCTCAACGTACAGTGTCATAACTAGGTCCTGCAAAATTCAAAGCAAAAAGATCGCACAAATGCCTACCTCCATAAATCCGCATAGCCTGTGAAAAACACTTTGTGTTTTCACTGTAACTATGCCCACGACCATCTCTATTTAAATTGGCCGCAACATCATTCATAAAATCCCAAAGTCCCGGCTTGCCACCAAATGCTCTTGTCCTATGGGCGGTAATAATATTGTTACAAAATTTCATGAGATTGTTATAGGACGCGGCATTCATTGCACTCTCACGTGAAGATGGTCTCCTCATCTTAAGCTGCACTATCCTCCCCTTTGCGTGCTAGTAGTGTAATTTTTCTATTCAGTACTTTGTAGACAATTCTCTAATGTATTTGGACACTTCATGAACAGATAAGTACCCTACACGGATCCCTCCAGCAGTGCTTCTACGGCCCCTCTTGACCAATGCCTGGTCCTCTCTCCGGATTCTCATTCTGAAATCATTCTTTTGTGGAATCTGGGCACATAGAGGGCAAGTTAGATTCGGAAAAGGGTCGAGGGACATGGACATACGACTACATTTCCTATGTCGAAATGTTCCAATCACCTGAATAACATTGGTATTAACTTCAATTGTAGCAGTTAGATGTGGCTCCGGGTACCACTCAATACTAGAGTGCGGGTCATTAAGTAACAAAGTAACCTCATAAGAGCTGCCCCTGTACCTAACATTTGGACCACAAATTGCATAACACATCAACCCCGCAAGTACTGCTTTATCAAGGGTTCTGGATGTACCTACTAGATTATTGGACGTACCCCGCATCAACCATGTGTGAAGGTCACCTTGGTTCAAATGTGAACTGGTGACGTTGGATCTATTTGGATGCCCTGGCCGCCCGGTTCTTGCTAGCTCCTTTGATAGCTTCTCTGCATCCTCAATGGCCTTCTTATGTTTCGGACCACTTATGTGGTTTAGTAAATTCACCTCCAAGTTCTTCTTCATTGGGCAGAGCACCATCAAGTCTTTGCAGTATTGGCATTTCACTTTGAACCAGTAACATTTGGTGTCCTCCGCTTGAAGATTCCCTAGAATGGTGAAGTGCTTGTGCCCATCCGAAAGACTAGCATTCATTGCCTGCACAATTTCAACTCCATTGGCAATCATTTGCTTGTGATCCTCAAGCGTTAATGTAATTGCCCTTCCGTTTCATAACTCTGACTGCGGATGATCATG
This sequence comes from Neckera pumila, assembly GCA_963969595.1. NCBI lineage: Eukaryota > Viridiplantae > Streptophyta > Bryopsida > Hypnales > Neckeraceae > Neckera > Neckera pumila. The sequence goes on along the minus strand of OZ018417.1, from coordinate 23,520,863 downwards.
GAAGTCAACATTCTTGGCGGCACAAAATTTTTTTACGTGGGCTGCACTCACAATGTGCGATCGGCAGAAATTGTTGAAGAGATTATCAATGTGCACCTTTGTGTGATCCTTGCTACCACCACCGCAATCCTTTTTGCAATCTCCACACCACAGTTTCACAACACCACTCCCGTTGAGGTCGAAGGTTTTCAACCACTAGTCGTGGTCTGACATTGCAACCCTCTTGAGCTCCGATTAAAGTTTTTTGGCCCGCTCTAGATATCAATCCATTACCTTGTTTGGCAACAAAGTTGATTTTAAAGGGGTGTCTTTGACCTCATAAGAATCTGCACTGCCGCTTACCCGCAATGACCCAACAATCAGAATTGCTGGATTCGATTGTGGAACTTCAAAGTCGAGAACGTCGTCGAAGACTGAAACAACCTCCACAGTGGTCGGAACGGGCGATCCATCCTCCAGTCAACGTCGCTTGTGCAAATCAGTCTCCCCTTCAACAAGGTTAATGACGTGAACCTCCACAGGTATGCCGTTTACCCGCTCCAATTACTTCCGGATGCATTGCTTGTCTTCCAAATCCTAGATTTGGAATGGCCACTCCAAAATGTTGTTTTTCTCCAACGTAATCCGAAGTGCCTCCAATGTCAAAGCATCTACAATATCAACTTTGCCGAAGTACTCCGGATTTGCACCCTCTTCCTCCAATGTCCATAATGTAATTCTGTTGGACCCTAAACCAGCCATGCTATAACCCTAACCAGAAGAAACCCTTAAGGTTGTAGAAAATTGGGAAGAATGCCTGCATCGAATTCTAAAGGTGAGAAACTCAACTAAACCTTGAACCCTATGCAATATGCACAAGGATTAACCCTAATCACCCTAATTCCACCAAAACATCATGTGAATGGGAAGAAAACTCCACCCACGCTGAAGTGTGAGAGAACCACGCAATTCTAACTCCTATGAACTTCACAAAACTCTAAGCCCAGACCGCTCAATATATCAGATGCGCCCCAATAAACAAGTATCTAACGTCAAACTGCATTCTCTCTTACGCAACAGAATTTTTGTATTCGACAATAGCCACAAGCGACCTGATTTGCAGCTGCTCAAATGAACTTTGCAATCACAGACACAAAGTCGAACTAAACCTACAAGGAATTGAACGCTTTCCAGAACGATGCATACAAAAGCAGAAACTTCCGTGCGCGCCTTGCAAACGGCTTCTACAGTCTGAGCTTTGAACCCTAGCTGACACTTGAACCTTAGCCTCTCCACAAGGGAAATCCACCACTACATAATCGAGCTCAATCTACGTGTTCAAGAATCATCCCCAGCAGCATTCATCCACAAGTTCATCCGTCAATAATAAAAACTGAAAGAGAATACTAGGCATACCTCGAGGCATACTGAACAAGCTTTGGATCTTTTTGGCTAGACTAATTCTCAAGCCACTTGTTAGCTTCTCTACTCTTGTTGTACTTTTTTAATTTTGACAATGCTATTGTTGAAAAAAATAAAGGTAAATTTGAATAGTTTCTTCTCCCCTTCATTCTTTCCACAATTTTCTTTTAAGAAAAATCTCTTTTTGTTGATGCTATTTTTTTCCTAAAACTTTTCTAAAATTTAGGTGCAAGGTAATTATAATACCCCTTCATTTGATTGCACGTTGCCAATAAAAAAAATGGAGTGCCCCCTCGGGCTTGTTTTTCTTCAAAATCTTCATATACAATGTGGTCAAAGAGTAGCTTCAATCTAGCCGCAACAATTTTTGTAATTTTTGACAGCATAATTAAAAGCTATTGCATGACATATAATTTTTATTGCTTGGTGGGCAATTTAGGCAACTAAGAAAAAATCATTTTCTTGAGATAAAAAATTTCAACTTGGTTTCCTATATTTATATTTACTTCAAAAGCTTAGAATCATTGCATTTGTACTAAGAAAAAAGATATGAGGACTTTTATTTTCTAGGCAATCAAAGAATCTCTACTCAAAGATGAATTTTGAAGTCCTTTATTTAATTCAATTTGCAATATTTGCAAAAACAACAACACATTGAATGTAGATTATTTATTATAACATTACAAACATGGGCATTGGAATTTGTCAATTGTGTAACTAAATTGCTAACAATTTAGTATTTTAAATCATGCTCTACCTCTATTCTTATAATTTTTTTCAAGCATGAATATGGAATATTTTTTGTTGAAATATTTCTTATTTTATTTCCAACTTATTTCTTCAATATATTATGGAGAGTAACAAGTTGTAGAATCTACACATTTTTGTCCAAAAAGGTTGTCATGAATGATAAAATCTAATTAATCATTTGAAAAGGGTTGATAATACTATCTTTTTGAAATCCAAGCAACATAATCATGCAATTGTTAAGGTTTTCAAATTTTAATGTGTAACCTTGCCCTATTACAATGAAATAAAAAACATTCTAAAAGATTCTAAAAGATTAAAGATTCCAAAAGATTCCAAAAGATTCCAAAAAGATTCATAATTTTAAAAAGGTTCCAAAAGGCTCCAAAAGATTTCAAAAGTTTAGGAATTTTAAAAAGATTCCAAAAAAGATTCCAAAAAGATTTTAGATTCCTTGAAATTCTGTGGATTTGGTCATTGCACTATTCAAATCAACAAAAAGCGGTTAGTTATTTTGTTGGCTTTTACAAAAAGTCTTTACAGTGCTTTAAACAACAGAAATGAACAGTCTAAATTAGTTGGTTTTCTATTGATTTGGTCATGGTTTTTCTACTAGTGACATGAGCTTAGAAGACTATACACCTATATTATAGGTGTCTATATTATAGAAACCTTCTATGATTATAGTATACCTATAATATAAGTACCTATATTATAGGTGTTTTATTATATAATAAGCACCTTCAATGGTTGTCTATATATCTACTTATACATATGTTCAAAGCTCACATGCTTGCATTTTCATGCTTATATACTAGCACCATTGGTGCAACTTTTTCCAAACTTTTAAAGGCCTCATCTCAAAACGATGACGCTCTTAACATTAGAAACTTTGGCGCCGCTAGGGAACACCGGGAACAGGGAATGCTAGGAACATCATTGTAGGCTCCTCTCGATTCAACTGTCCACCCATTTGTTTTTGAAATGCAGAAAGTTGGTAATCCTTTTTCTACAACTTTCTTTGCAGATTATGCACCTACGACAAAAAAATGTGCAATCAGATGAGGAGTGACAATGTTTTTAAGGTGTGTCTCAAGCATTGAGGTTCCATTTTGAGACCTCAATATATTGAGTCTAAATTTTGTCATATTCTTCATGACATTACTAAGGAAAGTTGGGATTTATTAAGCAATAAGTAGTCTACACGTTGCCATCTCTAATAACATCTCACCTTCAGAACACTAATAAAGTCTGAGCATGAAGCATATGCTACTCATGCAGCCGAAAGAATGAAAAGATGACAGTCGAAGATAAAAATTAAGAGTGATCAGATATTGACTGTTTGTTGTGATTGTTCCAACTCATAGTTCACTTCTCCAACAGTCTTGTATAATTTTGCCATGGACCTAGTAATAATAAAAGAACCAATTCACATAATGAAGTGACTCTCAATTAGTCACACGACTTGGAGAGGATTTCATATTGCATAAGAGGGTTGCCATGAAAGCTAAAGAGTACATTTAAAGTCATCAAAGTATGCTAAACAATTCAAATAGCAAGCAACTAGCATATCTAATCTGTATAACAACGTCTAAGTTTTGCATTTACAAATTTTTGCACTGCGAGTTGTGTTCCTAATTCATGAATCTGCCACAACCATACAACTCAATAAGCAAGGACTCATTAAGGATAGCTAACCCATCAACACAAGCAACCGATTATACAAATACAACATCACAGATGCAAAGTTGATCAAGATTGTCGCAGCACAGGGCAAGCAATTTCCCAGTTATACTACCAAAAACCACTTTAAAGTATAACAAAGTGACTCTAAAGATCGAACCCGCGAGATTCTGTGAAGTAGATAGCCTTATTTGGTCTCTAAGCTAAGTCAGTACCTATATTTCCTCTTCTGGTTCAATCACAACAACCGGAAACACAACAACAACAAGAATTACAATCAGACCCTCTTCTCCTTCTCCAATCCGATCTACTTTCCGATCCGGTTTGATCAACTCACATCCGCTCTTACTACCATCCGGTTTAGTTTTACCTCTGTTTCACCATCAGAGGGGTTGCCCCTTTCTTTTGAGAGTGGCAGGTCCGTCGCTCCTTCCGTGAATTATAGTGGCTGAAGACCCACTTCTTCCTTCTCCAATTCTCTACACTAATCCGGACCCGGTTTGATCCTTCACAGCAACCTAAGAAACTCTCCGGATCACCGGTTACACAAGGACCCCCCGTACGATCCTCCCATACTACAACGACCTTAGCGCCCCGTTTTGTCTGTACAAAGCCAGGCGGCTGCAAGTGAACTCGTCCGTTCCAACATCCACTAAAGTTCTTCCGTTTGCCCACTAAGGCAGCGAGATCTCTCAGGAGATCAGACACTCAACCGGATTTCCCACCCAGAAGTTCTAGCACAACTAAGGAATTCCTCCCTATCCGCCTAGCCTAACAATGGCTGTCTTGCTCGGAATCCTAAACCTTAGAGTTGCTAAGGAACTGGAATCCACTCCCAACACTTTCGCAACCCGCTCACTTGCACATAAGATCAAAAACAAGGGCGCCAAAGGGAGAATTCACACCCGCACTAGCATGTGCCTTCCTAACTCCTCACCATACAACCCTACCACACACGGGAGAGACACGCAACAAGAGGCCAAGAGAAGACGTACACAAAAATGAGGTGAAAAGACCCGCAGCTCCTAAGCAAGGACTAACTTATATACAACTTGATTACAAAGCAAAAAGGCCCCTGGAAATCCGTGCTAGACATCCGGGTCCGATCCTAACCGGCCAGACCAGATCAACATTCGATCCGGTCCTAACTATCTTACAAAAATTTACATTCCTAATTAACTTCCTAACTACCTACTCTCCAACTCCCCCGCCCAGCATAGGACTTCTAAGTTCCTCGGGCAGTTGGTTGAAGACGTCAGCCAGGTTCCCGCTCCGCTCTCCGGCAGCTAGATCCGGAAGATCTGATCCGGGCAATGAATCTAACTGAATCGGTTGCCCAGGCCCAGGTCTCCAGTTATTCTTCCTTGACTCGGGTGTTTGATCTTTGCACTCCTTCGGATTCGATCCTCCTGCTGCAAACGAATCTGGTAGCAAGATATCCGAGAGGTGGATTTTCCGGGAGTACATAGATCCGTTAAGCTTTCGACTGCTGATATCCATCCGGTTGGCCGCCTCTCGCGCTGCCACTAAGGACGCTTCCACCCAATCGGTGAAATCGGTCAAGATCCGAACTATCCGGGAATCGGATACCTTCTACTCCTCATGCACCCCTTTGTCAAATAGTGCCGCCTTGACTGCAGTAGATTTGGACTCTCCGAGAGTGTCCTTCACCGACTCAGCCACCTTTCGGGTTGCCTCCGCCATCTCCCGGATTGCAGCCTTGTCTTCCCTGAGGGTTACCATATCAGCCCTCAGAGCGTCGACTTCCTCCTGAAGCCGACGGATCTCTGCCTCCTGCTTTCGGCTCTCATCCAGATCGGCTAGGTATTGGCCCACTTTATCCGGGAGATTCACTATCGGCCGGTGCATCCACCATCTCTCCGATAGTGGTGAGAGCTCTCCGCTTGACCTCCCAGTCCGCTCGTATCCCACACAAGATAACCATCAATTGGTTGAACGAGCCGGCCGGGTCCTTGAGATCCGGCATCTCCACCTCCGGTCCCTGTTCTGGTGTGGACCGGGGGTTCGAGGGGGTTCCTCTCTTGCAAGGGGGTATTGTCTTCTGTTGCTGTGGGAATACGCAATATCAATATTTAGAAATCCGGATTAGTTTAGGGTCAATTCCATAAATATTTTCAAAAATTTGTAGTAATGGAGCCGCAAACCAGAACATTTAGTTGAAACTAGGTAGTCAGGAAGTTCCGGCTCACAAAAACTTGTAGAATAGGTAAGAAACAGACTTTAGCTGGATTTCGGAAATCGGAATGGAATCCGGATTCCGGCAACCTACAAACTAGGGGTCCGGCCTATGAAAACTAGGGATCCGTTTGCAATGGCAGCGCATTAAATGGCCGAACCAACGGGTGTCGGTCACTGGCCGGGTACTTAAGCGGATGGCTTTCTTGTTTTTCTCCCTCTTTCTTCCGCTCGAGGAGGTGTGTGTGCTTGCAGGTTTTGGAGCGCGTTTCTCTTAGAAGAGTGAAAGAGTGGTGAGTTAGGCCGGATAGGGAGAGAAGGAAAGGAGGGTGCCGATTGCATCGGATTGTAGGTCAGGAAGATGGCGGAATCATCGGCGTAGGGGCAGAAGACTGTTCCTTCTGTCAAACTCTTGTACCCAATCATTCCGTTTGACTCCGGTGAACGCTTAAAGTTAGAGGAAGATCTCTTCAAACTAGGGTGTATTGGGTTCATCCGGCACCCCTAGACAGTTAGGAGTGAAGATTTTCTTCGTGAGTTAGTTATGGGGACGCCAAACCAGTTCGAACCGACATCAAGGGGTCGGTGGGCCTCTTGGACGGAAGGATGTGGGAGGATACTTACGGGTTGAAGCAATCCGAATCCGGAAATGCGACCCGGACGGATAAGTTTTATGAAGGAAAGTTCAAGAAACCACCGCATCACAAAGAGGGTTTCAGCGTTAGTGATTGTATAGATGAGCGCCATAGGCGGTTACTGAACTTTCTGATCCCCATCGTTTATCCGGAAAAGCCAACCAGAATTACAGTTACGGTGGCGAATACGATTTTCGGAGCACTCGAAGGTCGGGTCGTGAACTGGGTGACCATAATCCACCAGAAGGTCAAGAAGGTGGCGATGGCTGTTGACAAGGCCAAGCAGAGTCCGCTCAGCACTTACTTGTTCCAAATGTATCATCATTATGATTTCATGACCCCGCCGAAACAAGTTGCTTATGAGACCGGAATGTAGATCCTGAAGTACGGGTTCACGAAAAAGTTGAAGCCGACGGGAGAAGCAACACAACAGGAAGAGGAAGAAGAAGAGGAGGATCTGGAACCAAAGCCGCTGGAGAAGAAAAGGCGACATAAGGTAACCAATCCAGACTCACGAAGAGCGAGTGTAGACGTACCGGAACCGAATTTGTCCCCGATCCAGCCATTGCCGGAACTTTCCGATGTATCCGATTTCTATGAGGCCGAAACCCGATGGATGGTGCAGTGCCGGAAGATGCACGCTGAGATGGCAGGGATAATCACGGGCGTCGCCAGCGAATTAAATGTTGAGACGGATCAGATCTTCAACGAACTTCGGAAGAGACCTGATCCGGCACTACTCCAAGAGAAGGACAAGCAAATCGCGATGCTTAAGGCGAAACGGGATCATTACAAGAACAAGTTCTACTAGACGAAGGGACAGTCGATCTCAACCCGGAAGAAGGAGACGGATGCCCTAAAGCTCGTCAGAGATTTGAAGGGGTTGGTAGAACAACCGGAACATCAGATCATCCGGTCCGCGCTTTACACGAAGAAACTTGAGAACGACGGCATTGTTACCGGATCCTGAGTGCTGCAAGTCCTGGTCGATTACGAGGCCAAGATGAAGATCGTTTTGGACGAGATGCGGCAATTGCTGAGTCCTCTAGATGTGGCCAAGGATGACTTTGCACTACTTCCGGATATCTTCATAGAGTCCCCGGCCAAGTGTGGAGCCGGAACTTTCGGAACAAAAGAAGACCCAGGCTTGAAGTCTCTGTTCAAGATTCCCCAGGTACCTTCCTCGAGTCATTTCCCGAAGTGGGGAATGGTAAGTACTTTTAGCCCTTCCTCACAATCTCCGGCGGGATCCAAAAAAACTGGGCAGAGGTTGCTAATTCGAAGAGATCTCTTAGAAGGTATGGGGACGATAAACTCGGCAAGAGAGCACCCGGAGAGATTCCCTCATATGTCGGAACAGTCACCAGCACGGGGAACACAATTGATTGACTTAGAAGATCTGGCTCTAGAGGCGAGACCAGAACTCAAGCTGGAAACCCGGCTGAACACGAGGTCGGAAATAGTGGAGGCCGAACTCTTGGATCCGGATGAAGAACTCGAGATAGTGGAACCTGAGAAGCAACTGAAACTCCGGAAGTCTGAGAAGCGGAAATGAAAGGTAAAAAGCCAGTGAAGCAGGAGATTGAAGAATCCGAATCTGGTGAGTTTGAATCAGCTACTGAGTCTGAGGAAGATACAGATGAGGAGGAGACGTCCCCTGCAACCCGGCAGAATCCGCCTCGAGCCGCCAAGATGACGCCAACAAAGGGTTCCGGTAAACCAACAGCCAAACAGGGAGTCGGAAGTTCAAAGAACTCTCGGGTGACCAAGTAGTTAGAAAGGGACTACTTGTAGAGGTGGATTAGAATTTAGATAGTTTTGTGCCGAAACTGAATTCCAAGCGTGGCCCGGGTTCTGGAAGTTTAGAGATAAGGACTTTCCGATTTATTCGGGATTTCCTTGGTGTGTATGTGAGGTTGCCCTGGTTTGTGGGCTACCTTTTTTTTGTTTTTAGGGTGTTGACTTTGGTTTTGTTTTGAGTTTTTAAGGGCGGGCAAGTTAGTTGCCCCTCATTCCCTCCTAGTTGATATTCAATTGTATTTCATTCCCTTTTCGAAATCTAAGCCCTCGGGTATGCATTTTCCGTTCTATCAGTGCATCCGGATTGTGTTGATTTGCGATCTGAGTGTTGGAAGGAAAGGACGGATGAGGAGGAATCCGGATTTAGAAGAATACGGTCTAAGTCAAGAGTGTGCTATTTTAATGTTGTTGGATTGTTGACTTAGGAGCTGTACATTGTGTCTTTAAATTACTACAAGAGTAGTCCGGATCTCAGAGTAGCGGGGAAGCGAGTCCGGTTGTCGAGCCGTGCAGAGCTAAGCGCCCGCCCAAGGAAGTCCCCACCTGTTCGGAAGATCTGCCAACCTTAGAGTTCATCTAACCTCTAGAAAGATCACACTTCCGTACTTATTCTTGACTCTGAGAACTGTCGTTGTAGTAAGGGAGAGTGAAGTATTCCTGAGTGATCTGCTGTCTGGAGTTACCATCCGGAAGCTATGAGGATCCGGATCTTCTCGTCTTGCTGCAATCTTTTGAGTACTTGAGTATTTTTATTTGTGTTTGTTAGAATTGTAGGAGAACAAAGGTGGTGAAGTCCCTACCTCCCTCAAAAGATCAACTAGTGGACCCTCTGAAGGTGAAACAGAGGTATTGAAAACCGGATTGGAAAAAGAGACGTAAACCGGATTCCGGATAGTTTATGGTCTGGATTGTGAAAGAATTCGAAAAAAGAGTAAGTAGGTGAGAAAAAAAGATAGAAAAATCGGATAGTTAGAATATGCTACATAAAAATCCGGAAGTTCCCTGGGACGATATTTCGTGTTATCTTGACACATTTTTGTGTTAAGGATACTTATGCCTAGATTACGCGTACGACAGTCGCTTCTTCAGCCGAGACAACTCCTCCTATTCCTCCTCTTCTGTCTCGGGTTCGGATCCGGTTTGCTCTTCCATTTTGTTGTCCGAACCCAACTCTCCATACTTCAGGATAGACTCCTGAATGCTCCATGTCTTCTCCTCCGTCTGCGTGAGGAGTTGGTTTCGCTGGTAGAGGTGGAAAAGGTAGGGACTCAAAGGAGTGGCCCTACTCTTTCCGATCCTCATCACCAGCTGGGACACCAGATTGGAAAAGATCCGGGCCCAGTTCACTTTCCGTTCCCTGCTCAAAGAACCAAAAATTGTGTTGCCGATGGTCATCGTCACCCTCGTCGGCTTCTCCGGGTGGACGATCGAAACCAGGAACTGGAGGAGGTTACGATGCCGGTCGCTCTTACAGTCCGCGACCGCGTATCCGTCTTTGTTGCTCGGCTCCCCATGAAACTTATTATGGATGAACTCGTCCTTCCATCCAGCCATACCGGAACCTCCCATTTGGAAGTTGTAAACTTCCCTCCACCTTTCTTCTTTCCATTCGATCGGGCGGCCCCGGAGAGTATTGTCGAACTCGTTCGACACCTTACACCTAATCTCTCTGACCATCCGCTCCTCCCGAAACCCCCAGGGTTTATCCATCAAGACGAGGCACCCCATGACGTTGAGGTCCTCCATGAGCTCAGTCCGGGCCGGTTCCTCCATAGGAATGACTAGAACTATCTTCTAGAGCTTGACGTCGAAGGAGGAACTGGGCGCGCCCGATCTGGTCTTACGCAGCTGAGGCATGGACACTAAATGACCATTGGACCTTTACCGATTGCTACCTCACGCTCTCCAAGCTGCACGTCCCGTTCCTCACTTCCTCTCATCCGATCTCAACCGGAAAGCACCACCAAAACCTGCAACCCACACGTTCTTTACTCTTTCTACACTCTCGGACATGCCCAGCCGGAAGCGCACACACATACAACGGCTCTGGCGCAGACGGAGGCGTAAAAGCGCTCAAGGTCAGCTCCAAAGCTTGAGGGGAATAAAAGAGTGAAAATGAGGACGACCAGCCTTTATATAGTCCCAGGACCCCTGGTAGGTCATCATGACCCTTTTCCGGTCCGGTCCTCTATCGTTCCGGTCCAACCCTAATCCGATCTAAGGTGAAATCCGGATGTGATTCCGCTCCTAAATACTAATATTCTGACCGGATCAGATACAGTTTTCTCCTTACTGGATTAGCGTGGCCTATCTGTAGTTTTCTTCTGCCCCACTAACCGGATACGAATCCTAATTACCTGTTTCTGTTCCATTATTTAGACAATCAGAGAAAAACCAAAAATTCTGGTTGTGACAAAGATCCTCTCTTTTCAATCTAATCAAAACATAACTACTACACGAATATGAGCATCCAATGACTATGTCTATGACTACATTTGCAGTCATTGTGGACGTATATAACTGACACTGAAATTTGGGCGCTGCAGTCATTATGGACAAATCCTTTATACAAATGACTACTTTCTTTATATCACCATCTGTCGTACGCGCAATCTAGGCGTAAGTATCCTTAACACAAAAATGTGCCAAGATAACACAAAAATGTGCCAAGATAACACAAAATATCATCCCAAGGAATTTCCGGATTCTATGTAGTATGTTCTAGCTATCCGGCTTTTCTATCTTTCTTTTCTTCTCACTTACTTATTCTTTTTCCGGCTTCCTTCACAATCCGGATCATAAACTATCCGAAATCCGGTTTACGTCTCTGTTTCCAATCCGATTTTCTATATCTCTGTTTTACCATCAGAGGGTCCACTATTGGTCTTGTAGAGGGGTAGGGACTCACCACTCGTTGTTCTCCTACAATTCTAACAAACACAAATCAAAACACCCAAGTACTCAAAGGGTTCTAGCAAGACGAGAAGATCCGGATCCTCACAGCTCCCGGATAGTAATTCCGGAAAGCAAGTCACTCAGGAATACTTCACTCTCCCTAACTACAACAACAGATCTCAGAGTTAAGCATAAGGGAGTGTGATCTTTCTAGAGGTTGAATGAATTCTAAGGTTGGCAGGTCTTCCGGACAGGTGGGAACTTCCTCAGGCGGGCGCTTACCTCCGCACGGCTTGTCAACCAGACTCGCTTCCCCACTACTCAGATCCAGACTACTCTAATAGTAATTTAAAGACACAGTGCGCAGCTCCTAAGTCAACAATCCAACAACATTACAATAGCACATTCTCAACTTAGACCGTATTCTCCTAAATCCGGATTCCTCCTCACCCGTTCTTTCCTTCCAACACCCAGACCACAAGGCAACACAATCCGGGTACACTAATAAAGCCAAACTGCAAACCCGAGGGCTTAGATTTCGAAAAGGGAATGAAATACAAATGAATATCAACTAGGAGAGAATGAGAGGCAACTAACTTGCCTCTCCTTAAAAACCCAAATCAAAACCAAAGTCAACACCCTAAAAACAACAAAAGGCAGCCCAAAACCAGGGCAACCTCATACACACACCAAGGAAATCCCGATTTAACCGGAAAGTCCTTATCCCTAAACTTCCGGAACCTGGGCCCACGCTAGGATTCCGGTTCCGGATCTAACTAACTACTAATCCACCTCCACAAGTAATCTCCTTTGAACTACTTGGTCATCCGAGACTTCTTTGAACTCTCGGCTCCCTGCTTGGTTGTCGATTTACCGGAACCCTTGGCTGGCGTCATCTTGGCAGCTCGAGGCGGATTCTGCCGGGTTGCAGGAGACGTCTCCTCTTCATCCGTATCCTCCTCAGAATCAGTAGCGGATTCAAACTCACCGGATTCAGAGTCCTCGATCTCTTGCTTCGCTGGCTTCTTACCTTCCGGCTTCCGCTTCTCCGACTTCCGGAGTTTGAGTTGCTTCCCAGGTTCTACCATCTCCAGTTCTTCTTCCGAATCCGAGAATTCAACCTCCACTATTTCCGTCTTCGTGTTCTTCCGGGTTTCCGGCCTGAGTTCCGGTCTCGCCTCTGGAGCCGGATCTCCCAAATCGATCAACTGTGTCCCCCGTGCTGGTGATGGTTCCGCCATATGGGGGAATTTATCCGGATGCTCCCTTGCCGGATTTATCGTTCCCATACCTTCTAAAAGGTCCCTCCGGATTGGCAATCTCTGCCCTGTCTTTCCGGATCCCGCCGGAGACTGTGAGGAAGGACTAAAAGTACTCACTGTTCCCCACTTCTGGAATTGACCCGAGGAAGGTACCTGGGGCAGCTTGAAGAGAGACTTCAAGCCCGGGTCTTCTTTTGTTCCGGAAGTTCCGGCTCGGTACTTGACCGGCGACTCCATGAAGATATTCGGAAGTGGCCCGAACTCGTCCTTGGCCACATCCAAAGGTCTCAGCAGCTGCCTCACCTCGTCCAAAACGGTCTTCATTTTGGCCTCGTAATCGACCAAGACATGCAATACTCGAGATCCAGTGACGATGCCATCGATATCTAATTTCTTCGTGAAGAGCGCGGACCGAATGATCAAATGTTCCGGTTGTTCTACCAACCCCTTCAAATCCCGGACGAGCTTCAAGGCATCCGTCTCCTTCTTCTAGATTGAGATCAACTGTCCCTCCGTCCAGTAAAACTTGTTCTTGTAGTTATCCTGTTCTGCCTTCAATAGTGCGATCTCCTTGTTCTTCTCTTGGAGTAGTGCCGGATCAGATCTCTTCCGGATTTCGTTGAAGATCTAATCCGTCTCAACGTTCAATTCGCTGGCGACGCCCGTGATCACCCCTACCATCTCAGCGTGCATCTTCCGACACTGTGCCATCCACCGGGCTCCGGCATCATAGAAGTCGGAGACATCGGTATACTCCGACGACGGTTGGATCAGGGCCGGATTCGATTCCGGCACGTCCATACTCGCTCTTCATGAATCCGGATTGGTTAACTTATGCCGCTTCTTTTTCTCCAGCGGCTTCGGTTCCGGATGCTCTTCCTCTTCTTCTTCTTCTTCGGTCGCTTCTCCCGTCGGCTTCAACTCCTCTGTGAATCCGTATTTCAGGATCTGCATTCCGGTCTCATACGCAACTTGTTCCGGCAGGGTCATGTAATCATAATAATGATATAAATGGAACAAGTACGTACTGACGGGACTCTGCTTGGCCTTCTCGACCGCCATTGCCATCTTCTTGACCTTCTGGTGAATTAGGCCTGCCCAATTCACGACCCGGCCTTCCAGTGCTCCAAAAATCGTATTCGCGACTGTGACCGTAACTCTCGTTGGCTTTTCCGAATATACTATGGGAATCAGGAAATTCAGTAACCTCCTATGACGCTCATTGCTACAGTCACTCACGGAGAAGCCCTCCTTGTGGTGCAGTGGCTTCTTGAATTTTCCCTCATGAAACTTAACCGTCCGGGTTGCGCTTCCGGATCCGGACTGCGTTAACCCGTAAGTTTCCGCCCACATCCCTTTCGTCTAGGACGATAACCGCCCTCTTGGCGTCGACTCGAACTGGTTTGGCGCCCCAAAAACTAACTCCCGAAGAAAGTCCTCACTCCTCACCGTCCAGGGTTTCCGGATAAACCCTATACACCCTATTGTGGACAGATCTTCCTCTAACTCTAAACGTTCACCGGGATCAGATGGAATGATCGGGTATAAGAGTTTGACAGACGGAACTGTCTTCTGTCCCTGCGCTGACGTTTCCGCCATTGAACTCTAATCCGGTGCAATTGGCACCCTCCTTTCCTTCTCTTCCTATCCGGCCTAACTCACCACTCTTTCACTCTTCTACAAGAAAACGCGCTCCAAACCTGCAAATACACACCTCCTCAAGCGGAAGAAAGAGGGAGAAGAATGAGAACATAATCCGCTTAAGTACCCAGCCAGTGACCGACACCCGTTGGTTCGGTCATTTAATGCGCCGCCTTTTTCAAACGGATCCCAAGTTTCCGTAGGCCGGACCCCTAGTTCGTAGGTTTGCCGAAATCCGGATCTCCTTCCGGTTTCCGGATCCGGTAAAAGTCCGTCCCTTACTCCTTCTACAAGTTTTTGTGAGCCGGAACTTTCCGGCTACCTAGTTTCTACTAAAAGTTCCGATTCAAGGTTCCACTACTACAAAATTTCAAAAATATTTACGGAATTGATCCTAAACTAATCCGGATTTCTAAATAATGACATTGCGTGCTCCCACACCATCCATCTTTATAGATGGATGTTCATCTATGGATTTGTCCTATGTGGTAGCTTATGCATCTATGCTGACATATGATGTGACAAATTAAATGTTCAATTATACCTCGATCATACATACACTTAGTATTGATGAGTGACTGGTGGTGGAGACTTTTGAAGACGTGGAAATTTTTGATTCATTGTTGACTTCTCCAAATTTTTTGTATATGCACAATAGTTATTTAGTAGTCAATTTCCAGTAGAATACCAATAGTGTACTGGTCATTTATTTTGTTGTAGTAGTAAGTGAGTGATATTGCAATTGAAGATGAGTGCTGTTGTAGTCTTAACTAGTTTTGATTGCACCATGATCATGAAACATAGAAATGCATCCTTGGAAATATTGATTGAATAAAATAGCACATGCAATTGAAGCAATAATGACTGCTATTTTAAATGACTAAAGCAACTTGTACAAAGTCATTTCTTAGTTATTATATAACTTGTCACATTGTAAAATGATAAGACCAAGCCCCGGCTAATTAGAGCTTTGTATCCAAATTTCTAATAGTAATACACCTCCATTAATTGCAAATATGAAACTCATCAACATCTATTGGAACAATTTCTAGTAGAAGTTGCAATTGTAGAGGAGTTGATACTATAGAGTATAGAGATGTGATACCCAAGACAAATTAACTCATTTTTTTGAACAATCAATTTACACAAACCCTAAGAGAACCAAAGCAAATTTTGTGATATCTAACAAAAATCAATTCATTATTTTGAACAATCAACTTACACAAATTCTAAAAAAACAAAGTAAGAGTTGGAATACCTAAGATGGATCAATTCACCTTTTTACAAGGGTGGAGCAACAATGGTGTGATGCAACAAACATGACGGTGAAAAATTACAAATATAGCAGTGAAAAATAACAAACACAATAGTGAGAAATAACAAATATAATGGTGAGAAGCAACAAACTCATTGATCAGAAGCAACAAATACGGGTGAAAAACAACAAACATGGCAACTCTAAACAACAAACATTTGCGGCAATAAAAAACAACAAACGCGGCGATAAGAGGCAACAAACACGGTGGTGAAAGCAACAAATACAAAACTGTAGTGGTGGCTCTATGAAAATATAGGGAACTGTTCATGCCAAGGAGAGAGGTGGAATTTGAGCCATTTCAGTCATGTAAGGATCCAATTGAATCACAAAATGCCACATGGCAATCCTAACTTAGTATTTGTATGACTATTCTATGACTGATCTATGACTACATTCATTCCAACTCGGGTTAATAAATTTCCACGTCATAGGTTCAACTACTTCTTGAATGAAAAGGTGCAAATGTACGTAGTATTTGCTCAATCTTTATAAACTCTTCATCTTGCAGTCATTTCTACAACTAAACAATGATTGCAATATTGTACACATCATAAAGCTAGTGCATTTACGAAGCAGAACTCTACTATAGTTGTTTTGCAGTCATTTAGGACAGTAAGTCATTATTTAGTTGGTTGTAAAAGACCCCTTTTTCTTGTAGTGAGCTCATTGCAATTGGAAAAGAGGAAAGTCTGGAATCATAACAAAACATCCTCCCTTGCATTCTTAGAGAGCTTTAGATTTGACAATACTGAATTAGTAAAAAGGAGAGGGTTACTTCGATAATCATCTGGCTCCTTCTGACCTTCACCTAGTTCTTCACTACACAACAAGCAAAGGTGCAAGTTTCAGCATTTAGGTTCTTTGCAAGAAATAAGAATTTCATCCTCAGCTAAATTGTTGCATTGAGGGATCTGACACACAACAACTCATCCTCTAAACCATCAAAATCTTCCTTTTGGTATCTACCATCAACAGAATAAAACTCATCAGTTGTTGTCTTACATAGGTAAAGCCTGAGGGGAAGCTACAAGGATACTACAATACACTATTGCAATAGAGTGTAGAATAAATGGAAAGGGGGTTTCCACAATTTCATCGTAACCTCTACATTTCTAATGCACAATATCTATCTTGAATGCAAAGCAAGATAGGTCTAAATATACAAATCATAGACATCAAATAATTACAACAAAAGGTAACCACAACTCCAAAGCAAAATCAAAAGGCAAGTCCCAAGAACCAAAAACCCTGAGAATCTTTTCCATGCGTTCTAACACAACACCTCACCAAGGATCTGTTCACTACCCCCAAATGGTCCCACCAATTTAACAACAAAATGAGGGATCCGCCATACACACCACTTGTCATTCTATAGTGTATGGAAGGTGACAAGGCCCTATCTAAGGTATACAGAACCTTGGTGAATATAAAAACCATAAATCAATCTCCAAGAAACCAAATTTAATAAATTTTTGATGAGATCACAAGCGAGGCAACCTACTGCACATAGCCTCACAATCATTTCAACTTTATCAAAAACTGTACTTGCCCCATCTTCTAAAGTTTGAGATTTAAGTTTGTGATTTATAAACCTCCATGACAAGCACCCAAAAGCCAGGATTGAGGGGTCGTCCATAATAAAAACTAGCAATATGGGAAACACAATCCTAATGCAGTGCTGAAAAAAATTATCTTTGTAAGCAGCTCATTGAAAGTTTCACAACTATGGCAAAACGGAGACACAAAGGAAAATGAAACATACCGGCATACAGTAAAGGAGACGCCTATCCCACATTTGAGGTTTGGCTTCAAGTCTCAGGAGCACGTCCACAGTATCCATGTACTTGCTTGTGTGCCATACTCCTTGATCCTGCAAAATTTTATTCCTACAATTGAGCCTCTCCAAATTACAAAACATACTTTGTGATTCATCAAGAATAGCCCCCTATATTGAACAAAAATTTTATCAACCACTTGATTGAGGTTTAGGATTTATCCCAGTGCTTGCCTTATGCATCCAATGCAATATTCAATGTCAAACATGCCTTTGATTATGCCACAGAATCAAACCAACAAATTCATAGGAATAGCATCCAACGCCCTCGAATTGATTTTTGGGACCTGCACAAACAACAAAATCATCCAAACTCAACTCAAAAAAAGATAGGAGTTCTAAGAAAGTTGCAAAATGAAGAAAATGGCTTTGTTGAGATCTCCTTATCCAAAGAAAAAAAAAAAAATGCTTACATGTAACACAATCTTGTCACAATTCTACAAAGCTCCATATAATCACAAGCATTTTGGGCCTAGAGCTGTGACATTAAAGAGATCAATGTATAACTCTGTAATCATTGACAGAAAGAGCATTAGGATCTGCAAATTGATCACTACAACTGAACTTCTATGATATGTTTTAGCTGGATAAGTATAAACAAGCTAGAGAATCCCAACAAATTGCTTCTGTAAAATGCCATGTCCCTAAGAAGTTGTAAAAAGCAATACCAGCTATCTCCATACCCAAGAAAAGAGCAAGAAAACAAAAAGCTCCTCGAAGTGTGCAACAAGGGGAAAATTGCTGTACCTTCCATTTTCATCACACACAATTGTCCAAGTTGTCCTTGCAGACCATAATCACCTGAACAAGCACCTTAAGACTTTTAGAATCCTCAAATTTTACAAAACAGGAACGCAGCTAATCCAATACAACAATTACACTTGCAAAACTTAATAAGGTATCTCTGCGACTCAATCGGCGAACTCGCCTTTGAAAACAAATCATGAATTGAAATGGGGAATACCACCAACTAACACTAATCAAACCTGAATATCCAAGTATGCTTCATCCCTTAGTCTTATAAACATCAATGCAACAAGCACCACAAGAGCTCACAAAAGTTATAATTTGAGTTTTAGATTCCACCCATACAATTAGATTTACCAATATTATAAATTTTGAAAGGGATCACCAACGTTGGTGATATAAGTTTTGAAAGGGAAATCTCAAAACTCTTTCTAAATTCAATTATAAGCAAAATATTATCATTTTTTGAGTAAATCTTTTTGGAATGGATTTGAAATGAGTTTCTCTTAACATGGTAATTTTTCTAAAAATTTGTGTTCTTTAAATCTATGACCTTGTCTTTGCAAATTCAATTTTGAACTAAAATCAATGCAATTTTGGCTTAGTCAACCACTTAGCACACTTTCACATTTGTAATTTTACAAAAATATGTAAATATTCTAGTAACACCAAATTTAAGCATTATATAGGACAACAACTTACAAAAATAACTCCATAAATTAGGATGACTTTCATCTAAGCGGTACTAAAAAAGAAATGTGAACTTGAATTTAAACCTATATTAGAGATGACTTGGCCATGAAACAATAGAACTTGAAAATTAGTCTTTATAAAAGATCCAACTATTTTCAATACAATATATGATTTTGTAGGTGATTATCTAGGGCCCACACGTCTTGTTATTATTGAAAACAATCACTATATGAAGAAGAAACAAGCAATTGAAGTTCACCGTAATCCAAAAATGTCCAAATTTTGAACTTTAAATTGCTCCCAAACATTCAAAACAACTTAGATTGACATGAAAAATTTATCACAATAATGAGACTTTAAGGAAAATAATTATAACATTATACAAAAATTGATAGCTTATATGCCATCAAATACAAATGCTACAAGATGATTTGCCATATTTAAAGGATTGAAAAATGAGTATGAACAAAAATTCAAGGAAGGCTTACCTATCACTTATATGACAATTACAAATGGCATACTAATGGTTGTAGCAACGACACAAGGCATACTAATATAAATAAAAACGGATGATAGAGAGCTAGACAAATTTGTAAAGATTCTAAATCCTCACTCCAACAATCCCAAGTACTTCTATCATGTGACTATTACATGCAAAACTATATTGTCCCAAATTACAGAGCTCCGTATATAATCACGAACATTTTGGACACCTGGCTGTAAACTTGGAGAGGTCTAGGAGTAATATCTTCCATGTATACGTACACAATACAATATTCTTAACAGCGAACGTCCTTTCTCTGTGCATAACTCAGTGTAGATCACAGTTTAGCTTCTGCTGTGGATTTCACTAGGGTTTTCATGTCCTTAATAAAATCTAATCACTAATCAAAACTCACCCCTGATGTGATAAGTATGAACAAGATGTTCAGAGCACTGAATTCTTCACTAGCGGACCATTCAGTCAGAAAGTGA
The DNA here is from genome assembly GCA_963969595.1 of Neckera pumila. Lineage (NCBI taxonomy): Eukaryota > Viridiplantae > Streptophyta > Bryopsida > Hypnales > Neckeraceae > Neckera > Neckera pumila. Next base: position 23,501,036 of record OZ018417.1, on the reverse strand, counting down.
CTAACCTCGTTAAAACCCAGAACAAATGGATTTAATTTCCGATGAGTCAACGCTATTGCACAGAGCTCGGCTCCATCGGAAATGCAGGGCTTCCGAATTCCGATCCTAACGGAAGAACTAGCAAACCGACCACGGCCGCTCCTACCACGAAGAAAACAGAGCAGCCTACTGGTGGTGTAAACGGAAGAAGACTCAAACCCTAATCTCTCGTTGTCGTGAATTCTCGTTCGATTTACATCTAAGGTTTGAAGTGACCGGTTTCAATCTTTACTTAGGATGCGGCTAAGGATATCCGAGGCTATCCTGTTCTCGGATAAGCAGGGGCCCATGGTTTTGTTGCAGGCCAGACACCATTTTGAGGGGCGAAGAGGATTCCTGGGACCGTGGATTTTAGAACTTTCAGTTCACTAGAGGCCTCATGGGAACCCTGGATTCTAAAAATCGAACTTTCCGCCTTCATGTACAACAGTTATCGTGCCCGAGTACACCTGGACAAGATCATCAAAACCTTAAACACCGTTGCATGGTGCGACTGCACTACTCAACCTCGACTGCAGAAATCGGGTCTTAGGGTTGGTTGGTGAGGTTGACGCATGTGGTGTCTCGCCATGTCGTCTTGCTGCTCCAGATTTACCTGTCCGCTCGTTGAGTCTCCACTGCCAGGTAAACCGAACTTTCAGAGCATAATTCCTCACTGCAGCATGATATCCTTTCTCTGCAGCAAAGTTAAAACTTGAAGCTGTTTGTATATGTTGAGAGTTGTGGGCGTTGTGGGTTCTCTTCCTGCTTGAAGGTTTACTCGATTGGGGAGGGAAGCTCAGATATTGGGGTTGTTCATGTGAGATGTTGTGGTTTAGGTTTCTTGCTTGTCATGAGTTGCAATATCTGTTGCAGCTTTCTTGCTGGCTTTAGAAGAGTGTGTATGGGATTAGAGAATCTTAGAGCTTGATACTTTCACATTTGAGGTTTCCCCTGACTAGGTTTCAGTCCAGTTTTCTGAAGCTGAAGTCATTTGAAGTTGTTGATGTTGATGTTCCTTGTTCCTTTCTCCGTGCTTGGTGGCCTGAGAGTTCCGGGTTGAGCAGTGTGAAGAATCGAACAGACACAGACGCAAGGGAGCAGAAGGCCGTAATTTGTTTGACTGAAGCTAAGTATTAAGGCTCCATACGTCGGTTGGGGTTGATGCAGGGAACTAGTGAGTGTTTTTTCTCTCAGAACCCTGAGGACTGAGCAATTTGGATGGGGTTCCGAAAAGCAGGAGGAAGTCGTTTTCAGTTAACGGAGAGCGGAAGATCTCAAGACAGGGATTCATATGTGGAACTTTTGTGTGTGGACTGAATTGAACTTCTAGTCAATAAATTGGAAGCGACAGACCTTGGAATTATTGGTGCTGAAGGCCGAGAAGAAGGTATTAAATCAGACAAGCAATTGGAGAGAGTTGAAGATATTGCCAGTCATACATGATACTTTATGTCTTTGCTGAAGTCGAGTTTTGAAGCTTGTTGTGTTCATTGCACGTTGTTGAAGTTGAGGTTGGGGTTGCTGAACGAAAGTAGAATTTCTCTTCCTGCCTGGAGGTTTAGCAATTTGAGGGAGAGAAGGAACTCATTTGAAGGGAGCGGATTGATACTTATATGCTATATTTTCAACTTTTACTCAAGGTTTCAGGCATGGCCTGGATATGCGAAGGAGCTCTTTTCAACTGATGGAGGACGTACACTTGAAAGTGGGCCAAAGACTTGAGGAGATTCAGTCCTAGACTTTTTCTAGATGAGAATTTGGATTTCTATCTGTGGTGTTACGGTTTAGGAGAAGCGGAACCGTTAGAAGTTTGTATACGCAGAGCCATAAAATGTCCGCATCAATGCACCTTTTGTCGCTTCATAGGCAGCAGACGAGAAGCTATTTGGTGCTTGGAGCTGGTGCACGGGTGAGTGAGCGTTGACTGCCGACACCTGTTCTACGGAAGTAGTTGGATGACTTGTGACTTGTCTGAACTGAAGTACCGTGGTCATATTAGCAACACATGTGTCCGATACATTTAGGTTCGTCGACAGCAGTATATTTGATCAATACGGTGTTATGCTTCCCCCAAACTGACAGGGCGTGAACTTGGTAGTTGGACGTTAAACATTAAATCTTACAACCGATGAGTACCTTATGTTGAAACTGATACTACTTGAATGTTTTTGTTGACAGACTGTCGCGGATTTGTGTGACCAGGATGCCTGTGTGATCACACTCTTGAAGTCTCCATGGCATATACAGCCGTGTATTTTATGTGTCTCAGCCTCTTATGGAGGAAGGAGCAGCGGCCCCATTAGGTGTTCATCGTCATCAGTTTGGAGAAAACCCTCTGTGAGTACCAAGTTTCGAAGGAGAAACGCTTTGCCCGCTAGTGCGAAAGCGTCAAAGCAAGCAGCTCAAGTTAGTGGTGGGAGTAAGCGCATGCAAAGCGCAACGAACGCTAGTGAAGCAATTGATCTTTTGAAGAACCGACTTCAACAGGGTATTGCAATAGACTCGTACTCCTATGTTGAAATTCTGAAGCGGTGCTTGAAGCAGGAAGACCTTCCGGCAGTAAAGCAGGTTCATGAGTGCGCCATTGAGAGTGGCATGCAGCAGAATATATATGTGGCAACCAACCTATTGAGTGGATACATCAGATGTGGGGGACTGGAGGATACATGCAGAGTGTTTGACGAACTTGCTAAGAAGAATGTTGTTACTTGGAACGTCATGATTGGAGGTTATGCTCAGCGCAGTTGTGTGAAAGACGCCATGGAAGTTTTCCATCGCATGCGAAAGGAAGGTATGCAACCTAATGCAGTTACTTACTTGAGCATCCTGAAAGCCCGTGCAAACCCATCAGCCTTGAAGTGGGTCGAGGAAGTTCATGCATATATCAGAGAGGGTGGGTTTGAATCAGATGTTCGTGTGGGGACTTCGCTCCTTAAAATGTATGCAAAGTGTGGGAACATAGAGGAGGCAAGGAACACTTTTAATAAGTTGGCGAGTCGTGATGTGATTACCTGGAATGTGATGATTGGAGCATATGCCGACAGTGGTGATGGTGAGGAAGCATATCGACTTCTTCTCCAAATGAAACGGGTAGGTCTCAAACCCGACTCCTGTACGTATGCGAGTATCCTGAATGCATGTGCAAGCGCGGGGACTTTGGAGTGGGTCAGGGAGGTTCATAGCCAGGCCCATGAAGCCGGATTTGAGTCAGATCTGCGTGTGGGAACCGCGCTGGTGCTTATGTATGCAAAGTGTGGCAGTTTGGATGATACACGAGTGGTTTTTGAGAAGATGGAGGACCGTGATGTAATCACATGGACCGTGATGATTGGTGGACTTGCAGAGCATGGATGTGGGTGTGAGGCATATGAACTGTTTCTTCAAATGCAACAGGAAGGCATTAAACCAGATGCAGTCACTTATGCTAGCATTCTGAATCCATGTTCAAGCGCAGGGGCTTTGGAGTGGGTCAGGGAGGTTCATAGCCAGGCCCGTGAAGCCGGATTTGAGTCAGATCTATGTGTGGGCAACGCGCTGGTGCACATGTATGCAAAGTGTGGCAGTTTGGATGATGCACGAGTGGTTTTTGAGAGGATGGAGGACCGTGATGTAATCACATGGACCGTGATGATTGGTGGACTTGCAGAGCATGGATGTGGGTGTGAGGCATATGAACTGTTTCTTCAAATGCAACAGGAAGGCATTAAACCGGATGCAGTCACTTATGCTAGCATTCTGAATCCCTGTTCAAGCGCAGGGGCTTTGGAGTGGGTGAAGGAGGTTCACAGGCATGTCCTTGAAGCGGGACTTGAGTCGGATTTGCGTGTAGGCAGTGCGCTGGTTCACATGTATGCTAAATGTGGCAGTTTGGATGATGCACGAGTGGTTTTTGAGAGGATGGAGGATCGTGATGTAATCACATGGAACGTGATGATTGGTGGACTTGCAGAGCATGGATGTGGGCATGAAGCGCTGGAAGTCTTTAAAACTATGATTGCAGATGGTGTGAAGCCCAATGAGATCTCATTCGTTGCAGTGTTGTCATCTTGTAGTCATTCAGGCCTTGTGGATGAGAGCCGTAGACATTTTTTGGCTATGACACAAGATTATGGCATCGAACCCACTGTCGTGCTTTGTACCTGCATGGTGGATGTTCTTGCGCGAGCAGGACACATGCAGGAAGCAAAGCTCTTGATTGACAACATGCCGGTGGAACCAAATGCTGCAACTTGGGGAGCCTTGCTTGGTGCTTGTAGAACGTACGGTAATGTGGAGTTGGGCAAACTTGCCGCGAATGAGCGTCTCAAGTTGGAACCGAAGGATGCTTCTGCATACGTGCTTCTCTCGAATATCTATGCTGCAGCTGGCAAGTGGCAGGAGGTGTCGTGGGTGCGCACTATGATGCAGGAGAGAGGCATACGCAAGGAGCCAGGCCGTAGTTGGATTGAAGTTGACAACAAGGTCCATGACTTCGTCGTAGGGGATACTTCTCACTCAGAAGCGAAGGAGATCTATGCTGAGCTGAGGAGATTGAGTGAGACAATTAAGGCCGAAGGCTACATTCCTGATACCCGGCTAGTGTTGCGGAACATTGAGGAGGAGGAGAAAGAACTTGCTCTTTGCTCCCATAGCGAGAAGTTGGCTATTGCTTACGGACTCATGCGGACACCCGCTGGACAGCCAATTCGGGTGTTCAAGAACCTTCGAGTGTGTTCAGACTGCCATACAGCAACCAAGTTTATCTCAAAGGTGATTGAACGAGATATTATTGTGAGGGATGCTAATCGCTTTCACCACTTCCAAGATGGCGTGTGTTCTTGTGGTGATTATTGGTGATCAGGTTGGCAATCTTGACCAATTGCTGGCTATCTTGTTTCTGAATCTCTTGACCATGATTTTTGCATGCAATTTAATTTGAAAATATTCATTGTAACTTGTCATCCTTTGTGATTATAGTTATCATGTTGATCATTGATCCAAAACCATTGCATTGGTTGGAAACAACTTAAGGGAGGTATTCAGAGAGGTTGTTATCTTTGCATTTTCTTTAGCAATGTTTTTTGTGAAGAAGTCAAAATCAAAAGATAACAAATTCTAGTTAGAATTGGCCGTAGGACCCTCTTGTCCATAAAATATGCATCCTTTTGTTGGCAACTTCAAAACGTATTGAGAAAACTTCACAAAAAAAGTGTCAAAATGATTGTTTTGAAGTTCTTTGTTCAAGATGGTCATGTGAGGAGTTATTTTCCTTAGGAACAAGGTCTCTCTTGATGCTATGGCAATGGATGTGCTCATATATAGGTACTAACTGAATTTTTGGTCCTTTATTTAGGTGTGAATTTTGAAGTCAACGTTGAGGCTCAATAAAAATCATTTTTTAGCGAGATCTATATTAGTGACTCTTGAGCTCAAGAGAAATAAATTGATTTCAATCTTGGATGTAAGTTTACTATAGTCGGAGTTTGTTTACATGGTATTGTCTTTTCCTTCATTTCTTGCTCTTCAAGCTAAATCTAATAGCCTAAAGGCCCTTTACCATTTTTCCATTTCACTTGGCAATTTATATATGGATTTGTTTCCCAGGGTCTTAATATGTCATGAAGACTACAAAAAAAAACTTCTTTAAATTATTCAAAGCATTTTGGTTTACGTCTCCCTTCCATTTTTTGATTTAATCTTGATTTTGATGTATTTTAACCCCTAAAGGACCAAAGTGATTTTCCTATCAAAAACCACTCAAAACTGTCATTTCTATTGCAAAGAGAAAAGAACTTTAAAAATTGTCTTTTTTTGCATATCCAATCGTAAGATCTTATACTTGACTTGTATATGAATACATGGAAAAAATTTCAGAAACTTTGACCGTGTAGATTGCAAGATATATACATTTAAAGTGAAGAAAACAAGTTTTTTTGCACCTTGCTTGACTAGATGTTTTGGATTTGAATCTTTCTAATTCAAATTTTTTGCACTACTAATTTTGATTTTCTACTTATTTATGTTAAATAGTTGAGTTTAGAATCTACAAAAACAAATTAGGAAAAAAAGCACTTAATTTTCACTCATTAAAAAATTGTTAAGTAGAGGTGGGTTCAAAATTGAAAGAAAAGTTAAATTGTTAATAGCTTCTAGATGGAATTGAATTACAATAATCCCAACGGTGAGATTGTTCTAGAAGGAAAATCTAATCCTATTTATTTGCCCAAAAAACTAAGATTGTCGATAATTTTCTCATTATTAGTCCAAATTGAATGAAACAAAGCTTTCACATGTAGACAAAAATACAATCTTTGAAAAAGAAATTTGAAAAAAATTATTTTGACTTTCTGTGATTTATTTTGTACTGCCCGCCAAACTCCATTTTTGCTTATTGTGCCATAATTTTTGCTCTCAGGCATCAATTAAAATAAAAATTATATATTCACAAAGCTCTTGCAAAAATACACAACTTCAAAAAATCCCAAAAAAAATCACTAAAAATTGAGACAATAGATACCTGCCCGGACCCAAATTGTCCTCTGAGGGGACAAAGGGTCCTTTACGGGTTAAAGAGCCAAAATAATATAAGTCATAAATCTTACGCGGAAAAAAAATTTCAACAAGTTTCAAATGTTTTGAATATATGGAATTAGTGATATTATTAAAATTCATGCAATCATTTCAAAAATTAAATATGTTACTATTAAATATAACAAAATATCATTCTACATTGCTTAAAAATGCCAAATTAATAAAAGTCATAAAAATTGTATGCAAATGTATGAAAAAAAAAGTACCATACGTGTAGGTTAGTTTCGTAAATACTAGGCAAAATTTTGATTGTGTCTGAAATTTTAAAAATTCTACAACTATTTCTGAAAATCTGAAAAAATTTCAAGGGAAAATTTGAGAAATTTTCAACTACTCTGAAAATAAGAGAAAATCAGGAAAATCGAAACATCGAAACAGGCTGCTGAATTGTCGAAATGTGAAAATTAAATTATTGTGACAACAAACGGGTAAGTTATAGATTTCCTCAACATCTTCAATTCACCCTGGGGCTCGTCGACTCGTCGACCTGCCTGGGCAAAATTTAGGGTTTAGGGTCTTCGCCTTTGTTTCTTAACGATGCTGTCCTGTGGTTGCCGGTGGTGCGTGCGTGGGCTGTGAGGTGTTTGGGAAGCTCGTCGCAACAGCTCTCGTTGTTGGTGTTGCTTCCCCTCCCACCATCCTCAGCGTCCTCTCCAGCCTCCTTTCTAGCCTCCTTTCTAGCCTCCTCTCTCTTGTGCTCACTGTCTCTCTGCCTCTCCTGCCCTGTGCTAAGTTCAGTTAGCTGGTCTCTATGGCCGACGCCGCCCTGCCTCCTGCTCCCACCGATGTCGACATGGATCCCCACCCCGACCCCTCTTCCTCCTCCGAGGCCGATGACGATCACCCGCAGGATTCCCCTTCCCATGCCCCCAACTTCCCGGACCCAGACACCGACACCGACGCCAATCTCACCCTCTACCACGTCTCTGAAGCTAGCCAGCGCGCTCGCGAGCGTAAGGAACACCTTGTCCAACAATTGCTCATGAAACGCCGCGCTTCGGCCCTGGCTGTGCCCACCAATGACACTGCCGTCCAAGAGCGACTTCGCCACTTCGGCCACCCGGTCTCTCTGCCTGGCGAGCGCGAGATGGAGCGTCGCGACCGCCTGCGCGCTATCATGGCCAAGCTGGACGCGGACGGCGAGCTCGACAAGCTAACCCGGGCACAGGAGGTCGTGCCCGACGACGATGTTGCACCGCTGCAGTTGTTTTACACGGAAGGTTCCTCGGAACTTCTCCTGTGCCGCAAGGAGGTATTGCGATTTTCCCTGCCGCGCTCCCAGGCTCGCCTGGAGAGGGTCAAGCGAAAGCAAACAGAGTTGGACGAGGACGAAGACGCGGAAACGGAGCAGGTGCTGCAATGCATGGCGAATACGTCTCTGGATTGCAGCGAGATCGGGGATGGCAGGCCGCTTTCATCCTGCGCCTTCTCACCGGACGCGTCCTTGTTGGCTACTGGGTAAGGGTCGTCTCGCATTGTCCTTGCTGAAGTGTAGGGTTTGGGTTTAGGGTGGGCATAACCTAAACTTTGCTTGGAGTTCGCTGTATGCCTTCGCAACATACTTTCTGGTCTGGAAGTGTGCGCATGTCACTCATGGACATATCAGCCTACTTCGTCTCCAGCAGGATTGCTCCATTACTCCAGCCTTAAGATCAGTTAACCCCTGCTCAAATGCAACGCTGGAAGAGCTGGAATGGAATCTTCTGACGCTTCAATTTGAGCCAAGTCTCTCAAAAGCATCATCATTTCGTTATCTTTACTGTGATTTAGTTTTAAAATTTGAGGTCAAAGATCAGCTTTCTATTTTCGATAGAAATGTAATCGTACGTTCCAGCTGCCCCTCTCGTAATTGGAGGTGCAGCCAGAAAAATGAGACGTGCTCTAACTGTTGCCTGTCTAGGTCCTGGACAGGTGTGTCTAAACTCTGGAGCGTGCCCCACGTAAAGCACGTGGGTACCTTTAAAGGTCATCACACAGAGCGTGTTACCGATGTTGTTTTCCACCCTGGCGCTTGTAAGACCCTCGAACCTGGGGCAGGGAACGTTGCAACAGCCTCTGCTGATCGAACTGCAATTTTGTGGAGTCTCGAAGGGAAGAAACTACAATCCTACGAAGGTCATTTGGACCGGCTTGCCAGGATTGCATTCCACCCTTCAGGTGCTTACCTTGGAACTGCAAGTTTTGATAAAACGTGGAGGCTCTGGGATGTGAGCACGGGTATCGAGCTTTTGTTACAGGAGGGGCACAGTCGTAGTGTATATGGCATTGCATTTCAGCAGGATGGGGCATTAGCAGCATCATGTGGGATGGATGCATTGGCTCGCGTGTGGGATTTGCGAACTGGGAAGAGTATTCTGGCTTTGGAAGGTCATGTCAAATCTGTAAGTAAAGGATGGTCTGTACATATCAAATGCTTGTTATCTGCATAACTACCTTCCTAATTTGTCATTTGCGCCAGTTTTTTCAACATCTTACGATCTTTTTGTGTCCCTGTAGCCTGTACGTCTCAGGATTGACTAGTCCTCTTGACTCCATTCTTAGCAATGCACTCTCGAGTTTAAATCATGAACATCATTCGTCTCACCTACCGAAGTTGGGGCTGGGTTCCTCTTGGACAGGTGTACGGCGTTGATTTCTCGCCCAATGGGTACCATTTAGCGACGGGGAGTGATGACCACACATGCAGAGTATGGGATTTGCGGAAGAAGCAGTGTCTGTACATCATTCCTGCGCATAATAATCTCATCTCTCAAGTCAAGTTCGAACCTTCAGAAGGTTACTTCCTGGTGACAGCCTCGTTTGATAACACATCTCGGGTACAATCTTTTTATCTGCAACCTTATCGCGTGTGCTCTTATCTACTGTTATTTTCAGGACATTTAATGCTTACTTGATCTAGCGTGAAATTATTTGTAAAACTCTCACTTATTGTTTTGAAATATCTCCTAACCTGATATTTTGGAGTGTTATAACACTGATGGATCTTTACACTTTTTAACAAGAAGTTAATCTGAAATTGGATTGCAGATATGGTCGGCTCGTGATTTTAAACCAGTGAAGACTCTGGCGGGTCATGAAAGTAAGGTAGCCGGAGTTGATGTGTCACCAGGTAAGATATTCAAGCATGCTTGGCGGTTCAGAAATTTTCTTACTAAGTGAAAATATGCTGGTCATTACACAAGGTGTCTGATTGCATTTTGTAGACTGCCCGGGACATTTGGGGTTATTAGAGTCTGTTAGTAGTTCAAATCTTGCCTTGAGGGGCAGAGGCACATCTAAAAAGCAGGGCATACTGCAATGCTCGTGCCATCTGTTATATATGTTTCACCCTGAACTTTCTCCTACGGGAAGTTCCTAACTCAATGTGCCGCTGGTTGCAGATGGAAGGCATATTGGGACTGTGTCACATGATCGAACAATTAAATTGTGGTCTCATTACAGTTCTTAGTTTGCAATTTTGACAATGACGTGCCTATTTGGGTGGAAGCTTCACTTGAGATCCTGATGTGACATGTTGGAGTACTAAAATTCTTATCGTAAAGAACATGTTCTGGTCAACCAAAGTGAGTAAACTGCATACGTGGGTACCTGTCTTTCCATCTTGTGATTTCCCGCGATAACTAGTTAAGGATCTCCTTGTGAACACTGTAGAAATATGTAGTTTTATTTGCAAATTGGGGCATTTTAGATTAATATCTTTGTTATTTTCTATGGTAGTTCTTTGCTTTGGTAAACATAGTCGTCTGACTCACCGATTTTGTCCTTTAAATGGCACAGGTATTTTGTGAGCTTACAGTATTTGAAAGGAGATTGACAGGTCAAGTGGGTTTCAGACCAAACCTCTTCAATAATTTCGCCTAATTCAGTGTTTCTCAGCGTATCTTATTGCTGTTGAGCAATTTGTGATACAAAATCAAAATGTAACCAAACAAAAGAAAAATGCACTTGGTACTACATACAAGTCGAAATTATTGGGTTCATATTCACTGCATAATTTTGCAATTGATTGTTTGTGCTCATTCCATAATACATCTTGAAATTTTGGTTTTTGTAGTGAGTCGTTGCTAAGACACAGCTTTGAAGTTCAAATTTGATTTGTGTACCAAGTATTGTCAGAATTCTACGTATGAATTTTGTTGATAGAGTACTGTAACGTGCAGCACATGCTTGCTTTTCAATATGCCGTGGTTGCACTCATTTCTTCACCCATAGCAATGCAAGGCAATGCCGTTGTTGTCAATGCAAAGCCTCCTAACCCTTGGCACAGAGTTCTCAAAGTCCTGACAGTTTTGCAGTTAAATGTTGATCACATTTTGGTGTTTGACAAAATTTTTGAAGAATGCACATGCAATCTCCCTAAGATGACATGTCGTAAGGTAGCATCATCCAATTCTGTGCTTGTTTCCAAAACGGAGTCCTAAATAATATGTGCACGTTTTCAAAAGGGAGTCCTAAATAATCATGAGAATAAATAAGTGCTTGGGAAACAATGTTCAAATTTAAACATTTGAATTAGGGTATGATTGTAGAGAATCCACCAATTCAAGTTTGTACCCCTATGCTTTTGAACATCAAATTCAAGAATTTTTTTTAGATTGCCTTCTTTTTTAGATGAAATTTGTCTTTATATGAATAGAAAATGAGTATTCTTTGACACATTGTTTATGATCGCCAATTAAACTCTCTTGGTTTAAGATGGTCCTTCCTAGCTATTAATTTGCACCTAATCAACACAAATGCTTTTGTACAAAAACAATGTCATCAATTCTATGCGTTGGATAGCCTTCAAATATGCATCCCACTCATATTTTGAACCATCCTAGAAACATTAGCTCTATATTAAAAATAGCAACAAATTTGCTATTGACAAATAATAAAAGTGTTTGTCAAAAAAATTCAAAGATAATTTTTGATGTTTAACCTAACATTTTTAACTAGGGTAAAAGGTTTTTTATTTTTATTTTTTAAATGCACATTTTTAAACCTCTATTGGAAGTTGAATTTTCAATTAATATATGAAGCAACATTGGAGAACCCATAGGATATAGTTTGTGCATGTAGCCAGAAGTATGGCATAAAAAAATTGTTACTAGAGATCTTAAAAAAGACTTTTCTATAGTTGTGAATAGATTTTTTTTGTCTGCAAGATGCCCAAAGCCCCTCCTATTATAATTGAAAAATGTAATCAAAATTTGAATATAAATCAAAATTGCTAAAGCTAAACAAAGCATATTCAAAAATGAAAGAATTCATAAATACTACCTTTGTCCTACTAAAAAGCTCTTGATTTTTTTTAGTAGTTTTGAGTATGCATATTGGAAGCTTGTTTGGGTCCAATTTTTATTTTAGTTGCATTGAACAGATACAATATTCTTCATGGATTGTGGTGATATAAAGTTTAGACCATTCTGAATTATACATTTTACAACATGGTCAATGAAATTAATATAAGAAAAACATGAGATAAAATAAGGAGCTTTTTAGTGGGACAGGTAGTATCTATTAAATCAAAAAAATTGCAAATTTGCAAAATTGTACCAAGAGTTCTAAGAAGAATGTCAAAGTTTTAAATTTTAGTATGATTGTATGATTATACTAAAAGACCCTCCATGCAAGCACTTCCTAACCCCCTTAAAATCTAGCTTTGTAAAATAAAAATTCAAAAGGTAGAAGTGTCACTAAAGTGTATCCCAACCTCCTTCACTATTTCTAATCATGTCAAATGAAAACAAAAATTGCTCAAGCACAAAACTTACTAACTATTTGTATTTTCTTGGAGATAGTTTTTGTTATAGTTTGTTAAGACCTATTAGGATCTGTGAAATTTAATACATTTTATAAAATTCTACAAGAATTCTATTAGAAAAGACATTATTTTTACTATTAATATTCAAACAATAGTCAAAATAAATCTTAAACAATTCTTTTTACTATGAACATGTCAAAATTTGCCAAATTTAACATGTTTTAACCCCTAAAGTTTCACGACTATGTAATCACCAAAAACGCTCCAAAACTGCCATTTCTAATACAACTACCAAATTTTTGGAAAAAAACAATTTTTGACACATGTAACCGTAGGATCTTGTAGTATGATACTTTGAAAACATGTGGTAAAAATTTCAGAAAATTCCACCGTGTGGATCATAAGATAGAAGCATTCAAAGTCTTGAAAACCATTTTTTCAATCCTGCGAAAAAACGGGCAGCTGCACTTTGCAAGCTCACTTTTCAATGAAAAAATGCCGATAAAGGTGGTGCTTCTTTGAATTCAGTTTTCTAAACAAATTGTCTATATGCATGAAAAATTTCACATCATTTAGAATTGTACAACATATAGGAAAAAAATAGCAAGTAGAAAGAAGTCGAAAATGACTCAAAATACTAAATTGTTAAAAATTTAATCATGGAGTTTAAAAATGCCAATCCCAACGGTTGTAATGTTGTAATAATCAATCTACATCCTAAGATTTTATTCTTTTCCAAAAATATTGAAAATTGAATTAAATAAACAACTTTAAAGTTTTTTTTAGAGTAGAGAATCCATTACTGCCCGCAAACCAAAAACCCTCATAACTTTTGCCTCATTGATTGAAATGGAGTGACTCAAAGCTTTTTAAGTATATATAAATGTAGAGAACCAATTTCAAAAAAAAAATTTCGGAAAAAATGATTTTTCTGATCTGCCCAAACTGCCCGGTTACGAAAAAAAGTAACATATCAAGTCACAACTTTTGACTTGTATTTCGAAATGTCATGATACTTGGTACACATGAAGATATTCCTTGCCCCCACCTTCTATTAAAATTTCAGCCTCAAATATGGATATCTCTAGTCACACGTACCTGCCCAAAATTTCTATACGGCCAAAAAACGCATGTTGGTCCTTTAGGGGTTAACAAGTTCTTAATAGATTTAATATGAAAGATGTCCTAGAAATTAAAGTGAGGGGATGTAAATAAAGGGATTTTTTATACCAATATTCGTAGATTTGTTTTTTGCCAAATTTTTGTGAAAATTTGTTAGATTCAGAAGTTCTTACAATAATTTGCCAAAATGGAAAAATAGGAAATTTGAACATGATTCTTGTGGCAGTATTATATTACACCTTAAATACCCTTGCAACCAAAAAAAAATGCTATGATATGTTTATTTTGGAGACTTGTGGAGTTTTGTCGTGTATAATGCATTGCATCCAATTTTTTTTAAATATCTAATTCTTTTCTATGTTGGCCTACAAGTTGGAGGAGTTTATATTAGCGGTTTGAACTCTCAGTTTACTAAGAGCAAGTGCCAATTGTGATTACCTAAATTGTTTAGGATTTGTATGTTAACTTCTGGTACATGTGCTTGTATTTATGAAAAATCAACCCAACTACTTGACAACATTAGAAGCACAATAACTAGTGGAAGAAGATGCTAGAATTTAGAAATTGCCATTCAACCACTTCAAGGACAAGGAAGAAAAAGAGTGAGAGGTTTGAGAAGAAAGGCATAAGCAAAAGGGGTCAAATTCCCTTGCGATACAACAAGCATATGACATTGACAGTAGTATTTTTGTGGGTCATGATGGGCCACAAACATAGGAGTTTGGTGGGCGGAAGGGGAGGTCTAGGAAGACATGTAGTTGTAATATATTAGAGATTTGAATCATAAAATTGACAAGGTTGTGTACATGACCCAAGAAAGTTGTTATAAGCAGGGAAGAGATGCAAGAAGAACTCTTCAAATGTGGCAACAAAGGAAACATTATAACTATCTGTGGTTTGGAATATAGATGTTTGGAAAGAGGTGAAGAGGGGACAAGGTTAGAGAAGTTAGGGACAAAGGTTGTAGACGTGGTAGGGCTACTACTAGAGTTTTGAGGGTGCAATTAGGTTCATACAAGAACATGGATTTGAACTTCGTGGCTGCACATTTGTCTTAGAGTGCTCCAAAGATTGTCCCTAACTATTTCACTATTCCTATTCTTCTAAAGAGGAGTCATACAACTAGCCAGACTTGACCACATTGAAGTGCTATTCATTGTCATGGTGAAAAATGGCTGGTCGTAGTGTATTCAAAGAAGTGATGACTTGCAACCTTTATTGCTAGCCTAGCCAACATTGTTGTAGCAACAACAATAGTGTTGGTTTATTACATGGTGTTGGACAAGGTGCAAACTTTATTGCAACAACTAATTGAATGAGTGGGCACCTTCAATCAAGAGGTTTCAATACAATGCTTGTACTAGGACTACAACAACTGAAACTAATCAACAATTGAACATACCCTAAAACCTCTAGTATATTAAGTGAAACATTTTCTTCCTACATATATTCCCTAAATTTGACTTTTTCTTCTACTAAAGTATGTCTGAAGATATTGGAATAGTCATTGATGCTTGACATGAGGTTACAGGTGAGGAGAATCCAGTGTTGTAAAGCCGTAAGGGAATGCGGAGGAGAATGAAGATACCAACAAGGACAAGAGAATTCTCTATATGTTTGAGAATGTGAAGGCTAATCATGCCACCAGAAAATGGTCATCGGCGTGAATGTGGACCTCAAAGCTCCATGCGCGCATCTGTCGATGAAGCGTCATTCTAGAATCAAGAATAGATCTCACAAATTTCTCCATTTCACAAGATGTTCCTCTGCATAAGCTTTAAGAATCTCTAAACCTTGACCATCCATTCAGTGTTGGTAGAAACTCACTGATGACATAGGAGTGAAAAGTGTAATATGTTGCAGACCATCATTACAACCTGCGCTTCAAAACGGAGTATAATAGAAAACAGTAATTCCAGTTTGACCAACTTACCTTTTAATCGATGTTCTTCCGTAAGCCCAGGTGAGACATACCCTACATCCTTATCTGAAACAGAAACCACTTAACATTACCGGTAATACACAGGTACACGTGAACAACTTTTGCTGACACTGTTGAAACATACAAATGATTTTCTCGCTTGCCTCTGATGGCCAGTGACCTAATAAAGACGAAACAAAATTTTGCTCCAGAAGTGCCAGCAAAATGAAAACTAAAACGTTTGTAGCAAAATTTGAAGGACGATAGATCCTAACCAAGGGATAGACTTCTATTCATGAGTCTTTTCTTCAAGTAATTTCGTTACAGCATAATAAAGGGTGTCAATTTTGACTGCAGCAAAATACAAATGCAGGCTCGCACTAAGATAATCATATGCCTCGCTCCATAACCATTCTGGAGAATGGAGGCGGGCTGTCTGGAAAAGCTTTTGAACAGTCCTCCATGACGATCTTCAGCTTTTCAAAATCGCCTGCTTTTTTCAGCCCACGACACAGAATTTCGTACATGATATACTCAGGCTTATGATCTCCTTGTTTAATTTGCTCAAAAATCCCATATGCACGGGTAAGGTTATCATTGCGGATGTACGCTCCCATCAGCTCAGTCATGATCATCGCATTCGGAATTATGCCCTCTTCTTGCATCTCTGCATAGAGATGTTCGACATCCTGAGAGCAAGAAACGTCGAAGTCATTAGCGGTTGCTCTTGGCTCAAGAGTTCTCAGATACCGCACCTCTATACAAACTTGTTGACATCGACTTCTACATATCGATAAACACGCACAAGAGTCTATTTCCAGGTTAGAATTCTCCAGCATAGAGAGGGAAGGCCAAATTAGAAGACCACTCCTCACGGCATGTGCGCTCCTTAACTGAACATGTTACGAAAAGAATCACTAAGCATTTAACAGTGACTAACTTCAGTGCATTAAGGAATATTTATCGATGTCCACATTCAACGGATGTAGACAGTGACTGGCCGAAGCTACAGCTCGCAGCAAGGAGAATATACAGAGAGTACCAGCTTGCCAGCCTCAAATAGCTAAGCTGGCGTGAATATAAAACCAAAAATCAGATATTTAGCATGTACAAATCATTCTGGAAAGTGGAAAGCCTCGCGGAGAAAGACGCTAAGGTCACGAAAGCGTTCACATTGACATTGAAAGAATACTTGTGTGACTAATTCCAGAATCTTTAGATATGCAAGGAACACGCGTTGGTTGTGATCAGACGTTCTCTTCCTCTAGCAAAACCTACACAATTGATCATAGCTGCTTGTTTAGGGTTTCGGACATAGATACGATACCTCAATCAATTTGTTTTTGCCAAGCGTATCGATCATTTCTCGATACAGAAAGACGTCAGGGTTGTACCATTCCTCCTTGCGCACCATTTTGAAGACCTATAGGAAATGCATCAGCAGAATACTTAGATTTGGACGAAGCAAGAATGTGATCGCACTCTGTGCTTCCATACTGTAATCTCAGCTCGGATTAAGTGCACATAAATACATTCTGGCTGTAAGGGAAACTGTGAACGGGTAACTCTAAAAGAACTCGGATGGTGCCAATTGGAATAAAGTTGTGTAACAGTGAAAGCAATTCCAAAGAGAACCAAATAAACCAATTAGAGCGACAGAGAAGAAGCTAATGATATCCGAAGAGCTATCGAAGAAGTCAAGATGAAAGATGGACCTGCTTCGCGAGGGAACACTCCTCCTGGCGACGAAGCTCGACGAGAACCATGAGGAGATCCATCTTGAGCAAACGCGCAGCGCTGTTTCGCAGAACCTAGACCAGCGACGGGAAATTCGGCGATTAAGGTTATTATCAAATCGGTAGTCCTGATAATGTCAGAGGCGGAGGAAAGGGAAAGGATGGACAACTTACAGCTCGCTCCTTGAGCTGGTCGCCCTGACATCGCTTGAGCTCAAACACAACCTGCAAGGCTTCCTTGCTGACGCCTTTGCGCTGGCGCCAAAGGGGGCCGCGAGGCTTACCCTTGGCTTTAAGACTCCCGCTGCACCGCACCTGAAGGAGGGGGGCGGGAACAAAACGGAGAAAGGGGGCAGAGAAGAGAGGAGGCAGGCGCAGCAGACGCGAAAGAGGCGGAGAAGGGGAAGGGCGAAGGGAGAAGCGCAGTGTGGACGAAGGAAGTGGCAGCAGCAAGCGAAGGCCTGTGCGGAAGGCGGCCATGCCTGCGTAAGTTAGACCGGCCTCGAATGGAATTGGAGACGCAGCCTAACTTTATAAGTCAGAGCATCGCCACCCCTGCTCTCCAAATGAGCCCACGGCGGCTGGAGAGCGTGAATCGACTCCCACCGTGCTCACGGCACCGGCACGTTCTCAACCTCAGCAAAACAATTTCCCCTCTGACTGATCAATTCTTCTACACATATTTGGGTTGTGGTTGTAACCGGATTTTGAAATTTCAAGAGGAAAAATAGAAAAAGGAAAAGATTATAAGCTCATTTCAAGGGTTTTGGCTTTTGATTGAGTTGGTTTAGCCGGACACAATGATGAAGGTGTTGCCTCATTGAAAATCACCTTGGCTAGCTCACCACATGGTTTTTGGCATGGGCTAAAGGCCAACGTATAGTAATGATGCTCATAACCCCTAAAGTCCCAAGGTCATTTTTCTATTAAAAATCATTCAAACTGCTACTTTTGTTGCGTTCATCCAAGAAGTCAAACAAAATATTCTTTTAGAATCTAACTGCAAGATCTTATACTACACATTTCTTAGATCATGTGATAAAAATTTTGTGATGTTTGACCGTACGGATTAAAAGATATTAGCATTCAAAGTGAAAAAAAAAGTTTTTTTCAATAAGATGCTTTGATTGCCCACAAAACAAGAAACTCTATAACTTTCACATCACTAATCCAAATGGAATGAATCAAAGCTTTCTATTTAGACAAAAATATAATCTATTAGAAAAAATAATTAAAAATTTATTTCAAATTTTTGTGGATTTTTTTTGCTGCCCGGTCTCCCCTGTTTTGAGGTTATTGTAGCATAACTTTTGCTTCCGGGCACCGATTGAAATAAAAATTACATTCCCAGAAAGCTAATAAGTTTTTCTATCTTACGAGAAAGTTTCAGAAAGTTTCACCAAAAATTGAGCTCATAGGAACTTGCCTGAAATCCATTTTGTCCCTCGTAGGGACAATGGGACTTTAGGGGTTAAGCAACTAATTAAGTGCACAAGGTGACACTCCAAGACATCGAAAGTAACAAAAGACTCAGTCCCTCAATGTTAATAGCCATTGTGGCATATTTGAGACTTTCCACAACATCATTATTTTGCAAAATGTCTATTTTTGGAAATAATCAACTCTAAGTATAGATTCTGTACCATGCCACATTGGCTTTCAATTCTAGTGAACATGCCTTGTAGAAAAGATTTGCATGGCTTGCAACTATAAGACTCACCCAGTGACCGCTTATAGTGCGGAATCTTCTCCACCCAATTTGTTTTCTAATATGTGATGATAACACTTGTAATGGGATGGATGCATGGTCAATCAAACCAAAAATGGCAGCTAGTGCCTCATGTACTAGTATTCCTTATATTTCTGCTATTGAATATTCTTTGTGTTTCTGTTGAAGTGTGGTGGTATTCATAGAACAATATTCTTTGTTTTGTCGCAAATTTTTGTGAAACCTTAGAGCATGGACCTTGATGGTGTTGGGTGCAAAGGTGAACTTGAAGCTAATGAGGATGAGTGCTATTACTACAAATGCGGTTGACTTTGTTTCAGAAATTGTATTTGTTTAGAAATTTATTTTTTTGAAGTTAGTTCTTTGAGGTGCTAATAAGCTACAATTCAATTTCTTACGAATTTGTAGGTCATATAGTCTACGGCGTTTTTGGTATTGGAGGAAAAAGAGAAGAGGATGTTTTTAGCAAATTAAGTTCTCTAACTTAGAAATTTTCTAAAAAACTTTGATTTTTGGTTTCTAGATTTAGATACCTTGAAATTTACCTTTCAAATCTTAAAACTTCTAATTTTTTCTTATTACATGATTAGAGTTTTTGATGGCGTTTTTAAATTTTTTGTTGAATTGTTGTATGTTTATGATGTTTGTTGACTTAAAATAGGGCAGGAGAGGAGATTTGAATTCCTTGATTTTGGCACGTACTTCTCAAGGTGTATGGCTTGAATTAGTTCATGCCAATGAACTTTGAAAATCGGTACTAGTTCCTCAATTGGACTTAAATTGGACTTACTTTGGAATTTTTGTTGGTTGGATTTGGTTGTTTGGGATTTTTGGCAATCAGTATGCTGATGATAAACTTTTGTATGGATGATATATTTTTGTATCTACTTTGCTCACAGGTTTAACCCCTAAAAGACCAGACTACATTTCTTAGCTACATAGCAATTTTGGGCAAGCTGGTGTAAATGATGATTTGCATATTTTAAGCTGAAATTTTAATAGAAGGTGTGGACAAGGAATATCATTCATATACACTAATTTTCATGACTTTCAAAAATATTAATTAAAATTTATGGCCTAATATATTACTTCTTTTTGTGAATAGGCAGTTCAGGTAGATTGAAAAAAAAACTTCTTTCAGAAACACAAATTTGAAATTGATTTTCTAGATTTATATATATATATATATATATATATATATATATATATATATATATATATATATATAAAGCTTTGAACCATTCTATTTTGAACAATGAGATGAAAGTTATGAGGAGTTTTAGTTTGTAGGCAGTTATAGATTCTCCGGGAAATTCTCTACTCTAAAATAAACTTTGGAGTTCTTAATCAATCTTCAATATTTTTGAAAAAGATAAAACCATGTAATGTAGATTATTCATTATAACATTAGAACCATTAGGATTAGCATTTTTTAGTTTCATAATTAAACTCTTAACAGTTTAGTATTTTGAATCATTCTCTACTTCTTTCTACATACTATTTTTTTCCTATATGTTGTACAATTCCAAATGATCTGAAAATTTTCAAGCATGTAGCCAACTTGCCTTGAAGAGTGAATCCAAAGAAGCACCACCATTTTGGATATTTTCTCATACAAATGTGACCTTGTGAAGTGTAGCTGCACTTTTTTTCATAGGGTCAAAAAAAGGAATTTTCTAAATTTGAAACCTCATATCCTGCAATCCACGTGGTGGAATTTTCCGAAATTCTTTCCATGTGTTCTCAAATCAGCATACTACCAAAGATCCTATGGTTACATGTGTTCAAATATGCTTTTTTTCCAAAATTTGGTACTTGCTTTAGAAATGGCAATTTTGGATCATTTTTGGTGAAAACATATTCATGGGATTTTAGGGGTTAATGTCTGTACTAGCTCTATATGGACTTTTCTTTCTCGGTGAGGCAATGTTCTTTTGAAAAGCAAGGTTCACTAACATTCTTTGAATGCATGCAAGTGTAATTTGATTTCAGTCAAGTCATTTTGAATATTATTAAGATTGACTTCGTACAATGGGCTTTAGGTCCTAAGGTAATTATAGTAGAACCTCTCTTAGTGCATACTCTCTTAGTGCATAATATGCAATAAGAGAGGTAGTACTTTGAAGCATTATTTGTGAACAATAGTTGGAGGCCCCATAGTGAGAGGCCACGTTAACCAATGTTCAGTATAGAACCTCTCCTACTACATAAACCTCTTTTAGTGCATAATCCCCAAACAAATGTACTAAGAGAGGTTATATTATATGAGTGTCATATCAAATATGATTGGTTAGTTAGGAAAGAAAGTAAATTGTGTACTTTAAATATCTGACATTGTATGCAAATTGAGCAAGAAACAACTGCATTTTTTGTTGCTACCTAAAGTTGGTGAAATCTTAGAAGTATTTGTACATTGAGGTAATTGTGAGCTACTACAATGGCTCACAATTTAAAATGAAGAAAATTTAAACAAAGCAGGTGAATTTGCAAATTGGGAAGTGTTAGAAAGAAGGATTAATACATAATTATGAAGTTAGGAGTTTCCCATTAAATAGCATTGGGAACTTTGAGATTAAGATGAGAAAGTCTTGGGAGAAAAATGGGAGTTTAAAATGAAAAAGACATGAAGTAATATTTGAAAATTTTAACAATTTTAACAAATGGTGAAATGGAGAGAAAGTGGGAACAAAATATTACAAGTAGGAAATGACAATAGAATTTAGAAATAAATTGAAAACCAAAAAAATAGGAACTTGCAAAATCACATAATCAAGAACCCAAAAAAACAAATATAAAAAAAATACAAAACTGAAAACCAAAAAATTATATATTAATATAAGAAGCACAAATCTATTGAGCAGAGATAGAGCAAAGACTAGGCCATTAATATAGTTGTAGATGTACTAAAATTGGAAAAAGAAAATCAGTGGTTTTACAATAAGTTGATGGATTTTACACTAGTTTCATGCATTTCACAATAATTTAGTGTATTTTTCAATAAATTAGTGCATCAACAATAAACTAGTGCGCTATGAAATTAGTCATGAAAATTTGACCATTAATGGGTTTTAATATATAAAACATAGGATTACTTGAAAGCTCCATTAATGGGATTTAGTATATAAAATATAGGATTACATAGGAATTCTCTCTTGTGTGATTGTATTTTCGGAGAGTTCTTGGAAATTACTGTAAAAAATTGAAACACAAAAAAGGTTAGAAAAGGTACGACAATGAGTTAGGCTAAAAAATTAGACCAATTGTTGAATAGGTTTCTTTCCATGGAATTATAGGAAGAAAATTATGGAATGAATAGGAAATATTATGGTGTTTTTGGTGGATGATACATGATGAAGATGCAAGACATTAGTGTGGCCTTTGGGTTGTCGAATGCAACAAGATTAGTGTAGGAGGGATTAAACTAACTCTCAATGGGTGGAAATTATAGGTCTATGATACTTAAAACACCATGAAAATGAAAGGACTGTGGATTGGAGCAAAGAAAGGGATGTATCCAAAGTCAATCAATTTTTTTCACTCAAACTATTACAGGTGTAGTTAAGATAATCAAACCACAAGAGAAGGCCCAAGCAAGAAAATGATGACCTTGAGCTAGAGTGAAAAAACCTAATAAGGCACTCCGGAGAGATAAAGAATCAATTACAAAAAACAAGGCATGATTCTTGGAAAGGGAAAAATTCAAGCCAGGACAAAATCAACAGATTGAATCACCAAAATCAACAACATGGCAAAAGATCACGGGTACGGCCTATTTAACCCCTAAAGGACCATTGTCCCTTCGGGGGGACAAATGCGTTTTTGGGCAGGTACCTATGGGCTGAAATTTTCTTTTGATTTTTTGAAACTTTTTCTGGAGGTAGAAAAGCTGATTATGTTCATGGGAATATAATTTTTTCCACAATTGGTGCTTGGGAACAAAAGTTATGACCAAATAAGCTCAAAACAAGGGACGGTGGGCAGCAAAAAAAATTTGCAATTTTTTTTTTCTTAAGTATTTTTTTTCTCATAGATTATATTTTTGTCTATCTAGAAAGCTTTGATTCATTTCATTTGAATTTTATATGACAAAGTTATGGAGAATCTTGTTTTTTGGGCAGTTAAAGCATATTTTTGAAAAAAATAACTTGTAGGATTCATTTCTGAATGCAATTTTTCAAATTTTTCATTTTTTTTTTGCATGGTTTAGTTTACTTGCTAGAGAAATCTAAACATTGGGATTAGTGCATTTTAATTCCACCTAAAATATATAAATATTTTAGATTTTCCTTCTATCTTGTAACTACTTCTATTTAACAATTTTCTTAATAATGAAAATTAATTTTTTTTGAACTTTTTTTTTGGCTAGATTCTCAACTCAATTCTCCAATATAAACATTAAAAGCTCAAAACTTTGTAGTGCAAAAAAATAAAGTTAAAAATGTTCAAAGTCAAAAAATCTAGTCCCACAATGTGCTGAAGAATTTGTTTTTTTTACTTTAAACACAGATAGCTTGCAATTTGTGTGGTTAAAAATTCTAAAATTTAGTCCACACACTCTCATACTAGTTAGGTGTAAGATCCTACAGTTAGATGTGAAAAAAAAAACATTTTTCAAATTTTACTTTTTGCTATAGAAATGGTAGTTTTGAGTGTTTTTTGGCAGAAAAAGGGCCTTGGTCCTTTAGGGGTTAAGGCAAAGCAGAAGGCAAAATCAATTGTGGCATAAATTCTGGTAATTTATATAAATCAAGATCCAAGTCCAAATTCAAGAAAATCCAATAATCAAATTAAGAGGTGTTTTTTGGTGGTGTTAGGTGATTTGCCCCTATTTGTCTTAGAGTTCTTGAAAAATTTGGAATATTGTGAGATTAGGAGTTTGATACTTGGAGGCAAGTAGGTTCTATACTTCTATACACTCCCCACCAGCCCAATTCTTGGGAGTCTTTTGCCCTAACCGTTAAAAAAACCTCATAGATATTAGGATTTTGAATGATGTAGTCATAATAAAAAAAAATTATTGTCATTGTCTACTAGGATTTAATTCTTGAGGAGCATTTGTACTCACAAGCAACTTGGAATTCAATTTCCAAAGGACACATGCATTCATCAAAAATTCAATTTTTGAGGGTTGGTTTTGAATTACATGAAGTTTCTAGAGTATCTAGGGTTTCAAAATTTTGATGTTGGATTTTGTTGAAATTAAAGGACATGTTAGGCTTATAGCATTGTTCTCATTACAACCTACATAGGTACACAAGGACTCACAAGAGCAAGGATTTTGGTTTGTTCTTAGTGATGCAAGCAGCACGTACTTATATCATTGTCATTGGCTTGGATTCAATTGTTGAGGAGCATGCACACACATCAAGAGCTTGGGATTCAATTTGTAAGGGCTAGTTTTGAGTTACATAAGGTTTCCAGAGTACCAAGGATTTTATTAAAACTTGAGGTTTAGTTTCAATATTGTTGTGGAGGATCTAGTAGGCTAATAGCATTGTTTTCATGACAACCTACATAGATACACAAGGACTCACAAGGGCAAGGATTTTGGTTTTCTTTGTAATCAATACAACAAACTTATATGGTTGTTGTCGACTTAGATTCAATTTTTGAAGAGCTAGCATCCATGACAACAATTTGGGATTCAATTTTCAAGGAGCATGTGCATAAATTGGCAATTCTATTTTTGAGATTAGTTTTGAGTCACTTTAGGTTTCCAAAATATCTAAGATTTTGTTATTTTTAATTTGTTTTTGGTATTTTAAAGGACATTATTGGCTTGTAGCATTGCTTGCATTACTACATTGCATAAATACACAAAGACTCTTGAATATGTGAGTTTTTTAAATTTATTTTTGTTCCCGCTAGGAGTGCGTATGCTTGGGATTTAATTTCCTAGGGGTTCATTTTGAGGTTTACTTTTGTAGTGTTCTAGTGATGCAATATTGTTGCTCTTAACTAAAATGTTTCATAAAAACTCATTGGCAAAATTAGAGTTTTGCATCTTTTGTGGATTCAAAGAGCACATTTTAAGTCTATGATTTGGGATTTTCTTCTACATAGACAAGGGGGCGTAAACATGTAGTGTGTAACTATCATAGGGCTCATTTCAAAAGGTTCATCTTCTTTACTTTGGAAGAAATACAATATACACTCCTAGATGTTTGCAAGACCTAAGAGCGTATACTATATTTTTTCAAAGTAAAGAAGGTTGGTAAATTGAAAGATCATCAATATAGTGTAAAGCATCTCATCAACAATGTGGATTCTTTGAAATCAATAGCAAGTTTATACTCCAATCTCTGCTATGCCAAAATATTGAGAGTGCAATCACAACTTGCAGTAATCAAAAGACCATAGAGAAGTTGAGAGTAGAAAGTTTTGCTTTCACCACTTTAAAGGACTAGGATTGTTTTGTGTCCTTAACGGATGCTGACACAATCAAGGTTTTGATGGACACATTCATGAAGACATGTAGCAAAGATCATGCAAGAGTGCACAAGTTGTGCAACAACTTTATTGTAAGGGTAGTACATGATGTACTAGCCAAAACCAATAGCTTTTTGGTAGAATCTCAAACGGAGATAAAGGATATAAAGCTTATTCTCATTGAAGTGACAATTGATACTCATTTATCTTTCCCTGTTAGGAAAGGTTTCATTCAAGTTATGCTTGTACATCTTGATGCAAATCAACTAATTTATTAGGGCTTGACTACAAAGGAATTAAACTCCATTGAAAACAAATTAATGAAGGCAAAGATTCATATAAAATAAGAAGGGCCACAACGGCAATGATACAATGTTACCGAGCTATTGAAGACAATATGATCAATAATATTGCGGAAAAATCTTAGTGTTTTTTGGTGCCATCAAAAATGCTATTAGATACTCTAAATAGATTTATTGGGCATATTGCATGCATGAGAGTAATGGTACAACTATTGTAAATATTGTAGAACTTGTATTGATTATTAAAAAAAAATTCTATTGTAAATGCTATCACTATTAGAAAAATGATGTCCAATTTATCAAAGAAATCAAATCAAGTTTGTTGATTATAGCAATTAGTTAAGACAATTTGATTTTGGCAAAATCAACACAATTTTATAGATGTTTGCTATATTAGCATTCACTCTTCTTATAAAAATGACATATCATTATGAGCTTCCATGGGGACTTTGATTTAGAAAGAAGAATGATTCCTGGAGAAGATCTAATAATGTGCATATATTAACCCCTAAAGGTTTTTGACTATGTTTTCACCAAAACCGCTCCAAAATTGCCATTTCTAATACAAGTATCAAATTTTAGAAAAAAAACACTTTTCAACACATGTAGCCATAGGATCTTGTAGTACATTGGTTTAAGAAGATGGGGGGGAAAATTTCAGAATTTTCCACCATGTAGATTGCAAGATAATAGCGTTTGAATTGACAAAAGTCCCTTTTTAATCACTGCAAAAATCTGGGTAGTTGCCCTTCACAAGGTCACATTTGTATGAAAAAATGTCCAAAATGGTGGTTACTCTTTAAACTCACTCTTCAAGGCAAGTTGGTTACATCTTTGAAAATTTTCAGATCATTTGGAATTGTACAACATATAGGAAAAAAATAGTAAATAGGAAGAGGTAGAGAATGACTCAAAATACTAAATTGTCAAGAATTTAATTATGGGGTTGAAAAATGCCAATTCCAACGGTTGTAATGTTGTAATAAACAATATACACCCAATGTTTTTTGTTTTATTCAAAAATATTGAAAATTGAGTTAGATAAAGGACTTCAAAGTTTATTTTAGAGTAGAGATTTCATAACTACCCATAAACTATCCTAAACTAAGAATCCTCATAACTATTGACTTGTTAATCCAAATGGAATGATTCAAAGCTTCCCGCGTACACATAAATCCAAAGAACCAATTTCAAATTTTTATTTTCTTAAAAAGTGATTTTTAAAGAAGTTTTTTTTGCTGCCCGGGCTGCCCGCCGAGCAATGAAAATGACATATCATGCAATAACTTTTTAATCATGTAGTCAAAAGTTATGAAAATTGTCGGGCCTTAAAGCTACTCCTTGGGAAAATGTTGTGGGAAAATTTCAAAGAAAAAAACTAAAAACTCCGCTCGTAGTGAGCTGCCCAAAAACGCTATGTTCTCAAAAAAGCATGTTCAGGGCTTTAGGGGTTAAAATACTTATATGTACAAAAATGAATGTTTAAAAAATGTACAAATTAATAAGAAGAAGAAAGTAACATCCTCATTTTTAGGTTTTTAATTTGGATATGTATGAGATTATAAAATGTATCATTTTATATTGATGTATCTTTGTTATCATGTAAGAATTTTTATATTTAAAGAAGCCAAACCATCAAGGCATTTTATTTGTATAAATAAGTCAGAATCTATTACAAAAAGCCATATTTTCAAATCTATTAAGCTCCTACTAACTAATTTGATGAAGCTATAAATCTATAAAGTGGTAAATCTACAAATTGTACTTATATCATACGATATCTTGGACAACAACAAGCAATCATTAGTTAAAAATAGGAATAAATAAAACATCACTAGGAATTATTAAGAGGAACAATAGATTGCACCCAACTTAATTCTAGAGCATGTAATAAAAAAAAATTCCAAAATTTGAAGTGTGAATGTGTTTCCAAAAACATTCTTGAAGTGACACTCCATTCACACTTCTATAAATTCTTGAAAGGACACTCTAAGATTAAATTAGGGTATTTGAAATGCTCTAAAATCTTTCTATATCCTGGGTTCAAGAATGAAAATGTTTGTGCTTAGTTAGTTATCAAAGGCAAGTGAAGTAACCATCAATTGGCAATCAAGAAGATTTTAGATTGTTATAACTCTTGAATGGTAAATCTTTCTATTCTCAATTTAAAATTTGAAAAATAGAGAGGTAATAACATACCAACAAAAATGTAGAATGGCAATGGTGACAAGTTGTACAGGCTCTAGACTAGATGGTGGAGTCATTAGGATTGTAGACATTGGCTATAAAATGACATTAGAAAAGACCTCCAAAATAATGGGCCACAATCAAAATCTATTTTAATCCAAATGACAATTTGCCATACCATAGTGTCAATGAGGAGAGTTTTAGAAGATGATGGAGAGACTTTGGTTCTTAAGTGGAAGTAGCATACATTCACCCTTAAAAATCACTCCAAGCCTGTGAGTCTATTTCTCATTGAGCATACATCTCACCTGATTTTAGCCCCAAGGGACAACAAATAATATGCAACAGTTCTAAAAATCAACATCTGCAATCTTAGGCATGCCCATCATTGAAACATTTTCCTAGATTCTAGAAAAAGTTACACCATTTTGAATTAAGCCTTTGAATTAAGCATTCAAATCAACGATTTGAATAAATAGAAAATGACAATGCAAAATATACACAATGTATGCAAAATCACAACTTACCATCTTGTGATGGTACTCTATTGTGTTCACAATGGACCAAAAAGTGGTTGCACACTCCTGTGCAACCACCCCCGGGCTCAGAAAAAGAAGAAGCTGTTGATTGTCCAGGAAAAAAAGTAAACGTCCCTACCTGCCGTTCATGGTCTGTTGAGGTCGTCTGAGAGACGGTTCGGCGGTTTCCCTTTAGGCCTTTATTCCTGTTGGGAGGCGCATTTCTCTTCCTCTTTGCTGCATGTCTATATGCTCTTGCTGGACTTGCGCCACAAACTCATGAACGCTCTTGAGTTTGACCTTCACGTTTTCAACAATATAGGAACTTGCTTCAGGGAAGTTCATAATACCAATTTAGGCAGAGTTTCGGCGATCTGGGGTGTGGCTGTTGTTTTGAATGCATCTCGGGTTTTTTTGCTAAATCTTTTGCAAACAGTAAAACGTAGGGTTTCAAATTGGCAAGCAATTGGGAAGCTTCTGCCTTAGAGAGTTCACAATTTTGACTTGATTGAAACCTTGAAATTGCCTTTGCTAACATTGCCTTGGACGTTGGATCTTGAAATGAGAATCATTGGCATATTCATATAGGCGTTGCTGAGAGTTTAGGTGCCTAGCCTGTGGATGTGGGCCACGTGAGAGTTCTGGTGGAGCTTGGGTTTGGACTTTGGACAGTATGATTTGAAGATTTGTCGCGTTTTTTTGTTTTTGGAATTTTTTACATCAATTCCTTAATTTATAGAAATAGAGCTTGGAATTCCAACCAATTTCAGCAAAATGTGCAAATTCTTGTTTTTTGTCAGTATGTTTCTTTGTATATTTGCGTTACTATTTAATGCTTGAATTTTGGTGTGTACATTGTGTAGAGGGTTTAGCTGGGGTGTAGCTGTACTCCTAATCAATTACTTATAAATGTCTTGTTATAGCAGCAATTATGCTCGAAGGTTGGAACAAGCAAGCAGAAGCTAGGAACAATTTGGCTTTTGACAATAAACAAGTTGCTTTGTTGTGGGAATTTTATAAATTAGTTTTTACCATTTGGTTTTCTGGAATGCAGAATCGGAACTTTTTTTTCCCAACAAACAATTTTATGTGTATTCTTTTGGAAATTTTGCAATCTAAAAGTTTGACATTCAACACATAAATGCCTTGTGTACCCTTCTGCAAAAGCTTAACAACAAATGGGATAATGCCACGTGTACTCCTTTTGAAAATGATTTATGTTTGTCTTTGAAAATAAACATTCTCTCACAATCAACTCAAAAGAGGCAGTACCTGCCTACCTACAATGTTGCCTCTTTTGAGCCTATTGTCTCAAAAGAGGCAGTACCTGCCTACCTACAATGTTGCCTCTTTTGAGCCTATTGTGAAAAAGTGCCAATTTTAGAGTGAAATACAAATCATTTTCAAAAAGACTATACATGTCATTACTACATTTGTTGAATGTAAAGTTTTTACAAAAAATTTGGAACAGGTACACAAATCATTTATCTATTGAATGTAAATTTCTTGCAAGTGTCCAAGTGTAGTCTTTTTTAAACAAAACTTCAAAATTTTCATTCACATGTGTTTCAAAAATTCCCATAGTTATAAATTTAGCTTGTAATTTTGTTCAAAACTTCATATTTGGAAGGTAGTGCAACTGAGTTCTTGAACAATCCTAAAATCTAAAGAGCTTCCCTAATCAAATATGCAGGAATTCTAAACCCTAATCTCTTCAACAACCTCATGTTCAATCTCATCATCTCCTTCTCTTTCTTTGTCCCGTTTTGATTCTTGAAATTGTACGCAGATGAAAAAAAAAGCATTCAGAAGTATACATACAGAATTAGAAAGCATTAACAACAACAATAATGAAGACCATCACAAATTCAAATCCAAGTTTTAAACACACTCTAATATTATTCCCTACTCAAAATTCACGACTATGGCAATCAAATTTGCAAATTTGCATTCATGCTAGATTCGTATCCATTGCACTGCAATCCAAACCATCAGTATCCTCACAAATTGAGATACAAATTTTTGAACCCTAATTCTTTCAATTTCCCTGCAAACACTGCACGCAATGCTACAAACTAATTCAACCTTGCATGAACAGGAAGCTAAAAATAACTTTAAAACACAACGTTTAGTTAAAAACACAATCCCAAACAAGTCTAAAGCCACTCTTTTGTGACATAGACAACAAAAAAACCACAAGCACCATGCCAATTACTCATCAAGAAAAAACAGCATATCTTCAAAACAAAATTCTTCACTTCTCCGCACACGCCACTATTAAACTATGAAATCCTATCATTTCCACACACTAAAGTACTGTAGAAACTAAAGGAGCCCTCAAACGATATGAAAGCAAAGTAAGAAATACCAAAACCAAGTAAGTGCAACAAATCTTCGACCTTTAGCACTCAATTGCACCTCCAACGTCCTCAATTGCAGTGCACCAACCTCCACCTAGATCTCTTCTGTGTAGAACCCGAGGCACCCAATCTCTAAATGCCAAACAACCAAATTTTCTAGGAGGCGGAAGCTTCCCAATTGCTTGCCGAGATCATTGAAACCGTACGTTCCCAGAGATCACTGAAACTCCCCGTAGTTGCACCCGAGATCATCAATACCTTATCGCCAACCCTATTTGTCCATGCAATATTGAAAGTAAGACATGTTTCAAGCAATGCAGTATTTATGCCTACTGAACCAGAGCTCCATTGCCGTGCCAAAGGAACACTAATCGCCATCAAAGGAGGAAGATTGCAGGCAACGGAGCGCCAAACCCTAATCAACCTCTGTCAATTGGATGGGTGAGATCAAAACCTCCGCCAATTGAACAATTGACAATTTAATTTTCCCACCCACAACGTAGTCAAGAATGTAGCAGATGATTCTTTCATCTTTATATGAGATCTGGATTTGAAAACCAACTCTGTCAAGACTAGGGCACAACAACCATTTGTCCAATTAGAAACCATGCTCACACAACTGCAATGTATTGGAACAATTTTATACTTGAGCCTTGTCAGAATGGTAATGTAGGTACCTTGACTTGCCCCTCAATTCCTATTATGAGTCCAGACTAACTTCTTGAAAAAAAAAATTCTAGAGGGTTAACTTTGATCATTAAAACATTCTCACCATTGAGATTAGTATATTCATCAACAAGCTTTCCAATGTACGGTTAGAAAACTCGCTGAAATAACCTTAGTTGATCAAAGATCGATATTTTATGGTAAGTAACAAGAAGTTCAATTTTTTTCAAGCCCTACTTTGAGGTTCATTTAGATGATCAAATAAAAGAAACATTACACAAAAAAGGAAAAATTACACATAACAAACACATTCAAGTCACACATCAACAAATTGAATAAATTTAATGTATTAAGTGGACTAATAGAAACATCCACCTTGCAGTGATTCTATGGACAAGCACAAGGAGATGATTGACTTCCTGCCAAATCTGTATATTGTCCTTTGGAGTCTAACTGATTCTGCTACTAGGGTACTCAGTGGTGAAATCCTTGCTTGGCATCTTGACTCACAACTTTGTTAAGACACATGGAATAGCACATCAAACGAGAAAGACTATAAGCTTTAGGGAAGTCCTCATTGTGAAGCTTACAATAGTCTTATGACAATGTGAGAAACCCCAAAGGAAAGGCTTCAATAGGTTCTAAAAAACATTCTAAGAAATATGTTCATTTTGTCAAAAGATAAATCCACAATTTTCAGTAAATATATATATATATATATATATATATATATATATATATATATATATATATATATATATATATATATATATATATAAGTATAACTTAATTAATTTATATATCTAAAATTGCCAAATAAGCTAAATCTACATCCCAAAATTCCATGTCACCTTACTTTAATTATAAACCAATTGATATGGTTTTATTTCTTCCGTTATTCATGTTTAGAGGATTGTAAATTCAACTAGGCAAATTATTTTTGTGCCAAACTAGCAACATTGTATTGATTGCCTGTTGATTAGGGTCCTTTAAATTTTCTAATAGTATATAAAACTTGTAATTATATAAATTCTTTTTCCATTGAGAAGCCTTGATTCTCCTCATCATAGATGTTAATTGCCAAAATAAAGTACAATATAAGTTGATTTGTGGATTAATTTAGGAATACCACTAATGGTAATGCGTATTTGTTTCCATCTAACTTTTGGTGCCAAGGACTGTTGGAGTCTTGCTTTACTTTGAAGTTTATTTTTATTTATTTTTTGGAATTTATAAGGTTCATCATATGTTGATTACCAAAAATGCAGTAGAAATGGATTCCTTTATGATATAGTTTGAAATTTTATTAGCTTTTCTCTGCAAAATTTAAAGAATAGCAAAATGATCACCTTAAAAGAGAGACCAATAGCTTACTTGGTAAGTTACATATGAAGCTAGAGTCGAGACATCCAACAAGAGAGCACAAAGGCTAAACAATGACGTTGTAATGTACAATATTGTATAGTGCCCTACCAAAAGTTCTTGCACTGGCTTTTTGTTCCCATATAAATACTTCTATTTCAAGTGCTATTTTTCACAATTTTGATGCAATTTTTGCATCATTTCATTCTTATATAGTCATGATCATGCACAGCTAACAAAATTTCAACTTCAAAAAAGCAAAACTCCATTTTGGAGGAACTTTTTCATTTTCTATTCATGGTTTTAGGTGATCATTTATTAAAAAACATTGGTAATTGAATTTTCAATTGAATTGTGGATTTATATAAAAAATATACATACACACATCTTTCTTTCAGTAAGCATCTCCAAAAAAATTTCACAATTCCTTCTAAGAAGAGTTCAATGAAAGGTGTCGTATGACCAAACTTTGGAAAATTAATATCATAAATGCAGTGATGCAAAAATTGCATCAAAATTGTGAGAAAGAGCATTTGAAAATGGAGGTATTTGTATGGGAACAAAAAGGCAGTGCAAGAACTTTTGGTAGGGCATTGTACAGTACAGTATATCCTGGCTTTGTAAGAGTGAGGGTGTCATATAATGAGCATGAGTTCACCATCCAAATCTCGGAAGACACAGGAATTGGATCCAATGAGAGTGTCATAATGAGATCACCATCCTCATTTGCAAGAAAATCCTCAGCAAAGAAACTCTTTCCAGTCTTTTTAGACTCAAGAGATGAAGTAAAGAGCAACTCTGGCTGCTTGAGTAGAATTGAAATCATTGTACAGAGCTGTAATGGTCAGACATGGTTGCAACCATACCCTATAGAAAGAGACTTTTGAAGGCATATGGGTCGACAATCGCGAAGGAGCACGTTTTGTGATTGCAAATGGGGTATCGTCAAACCCTCCTACCTTTGAGCAACACATACTCCTAATCGATTAGGAGTACAGCTACGCCAAATCTCTTTGCTTCTACCTGGATAGAGTATAAGCAGGATCAAATCTGTAACTAAACTCGTCTGAAACTTTGAGATGTAGTCTCCTATGTGGTCCAGAGTGTGTATCAGTATAACCTACAAGTCTCTAGAATAAAGCCCCAAAGATCTCTCAGTTTGAGTTCGTACAGACTTCAACCAGGTTTTGTCAGGTCGTAAATCTGAAGTTTGACAACTGCAACTGGCTCTTTACTAATTCCGATCCAACAACGGCTCTGACAAATTACCGCTGCCCATACCAAGTGCAGCCAAACGATTTTGTCTGGCCTCGTTCTCAACTTGCCGAACCTTTTTGATCGCATGTTGCCCTTGTTTTGATAACCCCATTTGCTGCAACCATAGCTCATCATGTCAATCGTAGTGCCTGGCTTTTGATAGCTAGTTGCATGATTTACGGCAAGTTCCAGTTTATGGTTAGTAAGAGACCTAATAATGCCTTCATCATATGGAGCTACGTATCATAATTACAATCAGCAACATGATTCTGTCAACTTGAATGCATTATTGTAGTAGAAGTGATCACAAGAGGCTCACCGGACTCTTAAACGAAGCAACCCCGCGAACTAGGGAACCTCCTCTATTCATATGTTGTGCCCCAGCTACCACTCGTATCCTGCACATCGTACCTTAAGATAAACGTTCCACACCCGAATCCTGGCAATTACTGGTGAAAGAAAGCTCAAATTATGTTTGCACTTGGTGTTTAGAATGGAGTTAGTGACAGGCTTAAGAATTTAGGTACACATTTAGATTGAGTTTACTTTGCTAACATCACTCCTACCACCAAGTGCAAACATACCTGTAGCATGCTTTCACCAACAATCCAATAATCTGACAACCTCATGGACTACATAGCCTTCAAGAGCTAAAAGGCACGAGAAGGTGCTAGGACATAATGCTAAGCTATACTCTTCAAATCAGGAATGTACACAAGTGTTCTTTTTGGCTCACCGCATGGCTCACCATGAACAAAGCACTATGGATAATAACCCTCAGCCAAACCTAATACAACTACGTTGATTAGTCCAAAGAGTGGTTTCACCAATGTGAGGCATTTGTGCACGCGGCTATACACTTAAGTCTCTATACACTTAAGTCTCTATACACTCAAGTCTCAATTGCCTTACATCAATGAGGATACAACATGGAGGGGCTTATCCTATGTAAAAAAATGAGAAACTTGCACCACTTGGCATTCAAAGCTTGGTTTACATTGGTTTTGACTACATGTAGTGGTTTACATTCCAGCTTACTTTCTGTCACTCCCATGAATTATATTATGCCTACTGAGCATCACTTGAAATACACTGGCACAATTTTAGAAGCTCTTTACATTTGACATAACCTAAACTTTCCATGACAATTTAGAGCCCCTCAGTATGACAAAGTAACACGATACATCTTTCTTCCTCTTCAACTCCGTGGAGCATACACATTGCTCACAAGAAGCATGAAGAAGGCCAATCTAAGAAAGTAAACATACCTGTTGGCCACATCAATGAACTCATCTGTTTCATCCACAATCTCCTCCTGCAATACACCATAAACAGTGTACCAGGATAAGCAGAGTTTTCATCATTACCACATTGGTTGCAAAGCAATAAAATTCCACATAGAAATTATATTTCGGCAATCAAAGTGATGAACTGGGATGCAATCTACAGCAAGAGAGGTCTCTCGTTCTCGACCATTGGTGCTCATTAAAACAAAAAACTATGTAAAGGATTAACAGAACAATAAAAATAAGAATAATAAAATAGTGAGATATGGGTCATACTTGTAGAAGCTCCTCCATTACATCCTCAAGTGTTATGATCCCAATCACTTCACCTACGTTGACATCGTCGCCATCATACTTGAGTTCCTGTACCTTCTTGCTTTTTGTTTGCAATAAGGCGTCAACCAGCAAACCTGTCTCTACGTCAGAGATGGTGGGCGTTTCCTTGCCATTCTTCTCCGGGCAGCTTCTCTTGCTCTTCACTTTCGTTACTGCTGCCATGTGGCTGCCCCCTTTCTGAAATTCGTTCAGTATGTCATACAGTGGCATGTCACTGGGCACTCTGCAATCGACAACAATCTTGCCAATCAGGGCAAGACCCAAGTTGGAGAGGGAGCTCTCTACAGGAAATTGGAGCAGAATTATATTCTTTGTTACAATCAGTTTCATACATGATCAATTCAAAATGATAATGCCTAAATTTCCAAGTGCTAATGGCATGATGCCAATGGTTGAGGATATTATTACATACTCTGTGGCACCTTAGAAAATAATTGTTTTGCCACCAAGTTGAGAGAAACAAACCTTGGTATACTAGGAAAGGGTACCAAGGCTAAGTTTATCATTGTAAACTGAAATCATAGAACGGATTTGTTGTATCGCTGGTGGGCTAGGTTGTACTATAAAGAGCGGAAGGAAGAGACCCAACATACAATTTGTTTTCTTCCTCCAAGTTCACCGACCACAAACAAGGACCTCTCCCCAAAATAGAAAACACACTATACCAAAACCACTAATATTTTAAAACACAAACGATAATCAATTCAATAAAGACTTCTTCTTCACCTATTGAGCTACTCATCAACTACCTAGGTGTCTTTCTACTTACCATAAAATATGTGATTTAACCCTTTGATCCTAAAGCTACCTTATCTATAGTGCCCTAGCTACCAGGTGACATGCCACTGTATGACATACTGAACGAATTCGTCCTTCAGATTAAAATAAACCCAAACTGGTATACTCCGTAGGTGACAAAAGTACCTGGGTATCCTTCTTATGGTAACAGCATTGATAGGGGTTCCATCCTCAGTGCGTACTGTCAAAATGCTCTTCACCTGCAAGAAGACCTGGATACTAAGACAAGAGAAACTCTAGATTCTGGACAAAAGAGGATTAATCTCCATAAAACAATGCAAGGTCACAAAATGTACAAATAGAAAGAGGAAAGCATACCCTACATTCCCGGACAACAGAAACATGTTTTGAAAGTTACCAAAATTGACTTCCAAGGGCTGACTTCCTATCAAGCATTAATTATGGGCAACTCAAAAAAAACTCAAACCCATTCAACAGCTTCAAAACAACAATAGTGTATGCAGATTACCATTAAGACACCAGCAAGGTTTCGTTTATCTCCATCATAAACAGGAATACGACTGTGTCCGCGAGCCATTATTTTTGCCACTACCTCCCTGTGAACACCAACAATGTCAACAGTTATAAGCAAGCACCAAAAACATAAAGATTTCCTTACGAACTGACCTAGAAAGCACTCAGCGCAAGAGAGAAGCAATAAGAATAAATTATCAGCTCAAAATAAACTAAAAACAACTGAAACTATACCACATCAACCTACTCTTCTACATAGGTCAATGGCCATAGTTCAAAACCCACCCCCTAGAGGTATTCTCAAAAACCTAACTCTATTACAATTGGCAGGTTTACATTGAAAATTATCTAAAATGACGATGCAATTGGTAGGTTTAAACCTCTAGGGGGGTCCTACTAGTATGAACAAGCTAGGAATGAGTAATGAATTGACTGCAAGGAATTAGCACATACAATTCAGCTTACAGCTTCAAAAGTGAAGAGGCGTACCCGTCTAGCTTTGTGTTAATGTCCAATGAGAAGGTCGACTCTAAAGGGGTCATGGAATCCCGCACAGTCTGAGATGAATAGCATCATAGAATTGGCAGTTAATAGCCTATGGTTTCATGGACGAGAGAAGCCACCTTCATGTTGTGATGAGCCTCCCATTTTCAGCCGTTACTTGAGGTATAGGAAAGTGGAATTTTTACCTTCGCCGTGAGGTCCAAAGCTCCTTGAATGATTGTGGTTTCGTCATGTGTGAGTTCTCCTCCTTTGCCAGCCTATAAGAAATAGCACAGAACGTCTTTGACCCCTAAAGGACCAGGTTTTAAAATGATCAATTTGATTGATCATATTGAAAATAATAGAACTGAGATGGGGTCAAATTTTATATAACCAGAATTAGTGAAGAAAATTGCGCGGGGTAGTCAGAAAACAAATATATATTGAACAAAAGAAAGTCCCCATATAATCTACTCAAAAGTGATGAAGAATATAAAAATGAGGCACAATTTGCACGTCTTGGTCCAGTAGAGGTTAAGAGAAATTAGAGGCTCTCCTTTCTTCAAAAGATTTAGGATTTGTTGTGAATGAAGGCCCACATAATGAAGAGCGCCTTTAACTAAGAGTTGTTCACAGATTTCTGATGGTCTACCTCTTTTCCGTGAATGCTGACTAGTGCCCTGAGCTGCGCCCGCCTGAATAGTGCAGAGTCGTTGTGCCCTAATAAATAGTCCAGTATCTGCAATTGAAATGCTACTCAGATGGTAGTGTGCTAATTTCCTTTTCCTTGAACAATATAAAGACTAGTTAGCAGAAAAATGAAGATCAACACACTCTTGCAAACTCACCTTTCCAACAGGATAAGAAATGGGCCAGCACATTATCATCAGGATTTTGACCAATCCAACCAAATTTGCACCAATGGCAAGTCCGTGTCTTGAACAGACTGCTTGAGGTATCACCTGATCAGCAAACACAAAGAAGCCATCAACTTAACATACAGATCATAAAAAAGACCTCACTAGAAGACCTCAAGTTAGGGCCAAAGAATAACCTCGCTGTAATGCACATATCTTTCGAAATTAGGTTACAGCAAAAACTCTTTTCCACTGTAGCACAAGAAGGAATCTGGTGCACTAGAATATTAAAGAACTAGCCAAGCAATAAATTCCATTGCCAAGCATGCCATCACAATCCCGTAAGTCCACATGCAAACATGCCGAGTGGATGGAGAACCAAATGAAAGGAAATAAGTAATTCTAATGTGAGCCACACCCGCCTTTGCACACACAACATGAAAACAAGATCGTGCACAAAAAGAATCTGGATTCAAATTCGTGGCTCACTGTTCAAAGATATCAGGCAGCTGCTCGAAAATATTATGCACGTCCCACCATTCCATTTAATCCTTCTTTTATGAAATCTGCAGAACTAGAAATTGTAGGAAAAGAAATTTAAAAGTACCTCCCCAAAAGTGAGCACAAAAGTGACTGACAATATCACTGCCACAAACTCATTGAACATGTCATCCAGAAAAATGGGAAGAGCCTGCACCAACACAAACAACAGACGTGGAATTTTAGCAAAGGCTGAAATTCTGTACCACCACAGGGAACAAATCGAACAGTGCATATAAGGAGAGATGCCACTGACTGCACACTTCTCCTTCTCCATGCTTAAAGCACGGAATGGTTGCAAGATATTTCCACTCATAATGTAATAAAGTTGGTTCCCTTCTTGTGCACTTTATCCACATAGAGTTGCAAAGAACTTTACTGTATGACCAACTTCTACTCTCTAGGCAAGTGAAAATAAAGGAAGCACTTATTTTTCATGGAATTTTGAACGCTCATCAACAAATCCATCGTAAATCATACATAATTCTTGAACCATATTTCTTGTGGAAGGTTTAAAGATTCAAAAGTCGTAAGAAGTTTCAAATCATTTAACACACTTTTGAATTTGCTACGCCATTTAAAACTCGGGATATGCGGTCATGGCACGATCACTCCTCCCAACACGATTTTCAACGCTGGCTTACCTCCATAGCAGCAGCATTACACAGAAGCAACGTCACGAGAAGCTCGTGCTGCTTTTCAACCACGGGCAAGATCTTAGCTGCAAAGCAAAAAAACCAGCAACAAGAGTCACACAAATGAAAACTCATAATTGCAATTTGGGAGTTAAACTTAACCCTGAACGCTTCAATAGGCCATTCTAAGCATGAATTAGGGATTAGGGTTTAAGGTGCGCACAGGCTTGCTTCTTCTCCTCCGGGCTGCCACTCTGCTGCAGCACATCCAAGTCGACCAAGCCCAGCGACATGAGGCCGAGCGTGAGGCCCGACATGATGCCGGCAAATAGAACCAGGAAGATGGAGATTCCACACGCGATCCACCACTCTGGCTCTCCAAACTCGGCATGCTGCAATGAATGACGACGACCCACTCCGAGCATACCCAGACCAACCATAGCTAAAGGACCTCCCCTGCTTGTTCTGATCCCTGCAAGGCACACACAAGCCGCTTGTTCCTTCCCCTTACAGTCGATCGATCGATCAATTCCCTGCAGTTGGGTTCCACTCGGGATCGGAAGATACCGCAATACATGCAGGGGAGCTCATCCAGCAATCTTTATTTGCAGTCGAGGTGGATGGGTCTTGGCAGTGTTGTACCGTTCCTGTGCAGCAGCTCAAATGCTTTAGAAAGTTATGCTAATGTGTTTGCGCTTCGACGTTGAACGATCGGATCCATGGGAGATGAAAGCTCTCAATAGTCCATCGGTTTGAGTTGCGCGAGCAACAGGCGGAGTGATGAGCGAGTGATGAGGCGGCGATGAAAACCGACTCAGTCTACATGTGAGGAAGATGAAGACAAAAAAAACTGTGATCCCTTTCTTGTGCCTCGAAGTACAGTTTTTTTATTTCATTTATTTTGAATACTAAACTAAAGGTAGATACAGTACATTCATTCAACTAAGAGCAACTGAATACCATCCTAAAGTTTTGTAGCAATTTAACGATTTCATCCATTGTGAAAGCTAGTGTTTCAAAGTACAAAAAAATCCACTATAGTACATAACATTGGTAATTGGTTCTGGTGACTCCCCCCAGGTGGAGGTATAATTCCCCTGAAGATATTTAGGGGGAGTATTAAGTTATAATACTGGCTTTGTGATTGGTCACAGGCACATCAAATTTCTTTATATTGTCAGAGTTTGCAACTTCATTTGTTGGGGGGCTTCAGATTTTGGGGGAAGAAAAGGGAAACCCCCAGCAAAGGTCTATAATGTTATGTACCTCTATTGATTAGAAAAATATTGTATTAAACATCATAGGATAGGCTACTCATAAAGCAACTCTTTAAAGGCTGATTTGTAACTGTAAGGAGTTTGACCTCTTGAAATATTTTTCACTAAATTTTCATTGAAAGAAAAATGATATAGACATCTCACCTAAATTGCTTCATAATTTTTGGACCCTTAAAGAATAAGCTACAATTTTTTGAAGTGGAAACGAAGTAGTCACTAAAAGCGTCCCCTCTCCTGAAATGTACACCATTTATACCCTAATGGTGCACTAATGAGTGCAATATATAACTTTGTGTTAGAAGCAAGGTCGCTTTTAGAGCACCCTACTTTACAAAGATAAGTGAGATTCATAAAAAGAGCATGTTCTTGATACTTGGCAATATGGCATGAGATTGTAAGAAGTTGGTGAATAGAGGCTAGCTAGGAAGATGCCACCATGTAAGCATTGTAAGTCACCACATTAGCATTGAACTTAAATTCATTGAATATTTAGGCATAAGTTAGTGCTTTTAGAAATCTATTTATCCATTTTCATACTAAAATCAAAGCTGCACACTTGCTGGCAATTTAAGTGACACATATGTACAAAATTGAAATCTGTAAGGTAACCACATCTAATTTTGCCCCTATTGCTAAAACTAGCCCTCACATATTCTTGCCTAAAAACAATGTACATCTTCTATTCATGAGAGTCTAAGGTTGATTTTGGATACACCTCTTTTCAGTACTTTGAAATTTTGTGATTTATTCATATAATGTCCAAATAATGTATTTAAAAAAATTTAGAATCTCCTTTTGGTTCCCAACAAGATTCAACAAAAATAAATTTTAGATATTTCAATATTGGAAATCATGCTCAAATGCTTATTTGATTGACTTAACTCCTAAAGGACCAACTGTCTGTTCAACGGACAAATGGGGTTTCGGGCAGGTACCTATGGGCTGAATTTTTGTCATGGTTTTATGAAACTTTTTTTGGAGATATTAAAATTGATAAGCTTTGTGGGAATATGATTTTTTTTTTCAATCGGTGCCCGGGAACAAAAGTTATGCCCAAATAAGCTCAAAACAAGGGAGAGGGGGCAGCAAAATATTTTGCAAAAAAATTAATTTAAAATCTTTTTTTTTTTTTAAGATTATATTTTTGTCTATTTGGTAAGCTTTGATTCATTTCATTTAGATTTTCTATGAGAAAGTTATGGACAATCTTGTTTTTTGGGCAATTAGAGCATCTTCTTGAAAAAAATAACTTGTAGGATTCATTTTGGAATGCAATTTTTGCAATTTTTCAAATAAAAAAGTTCCACATGGTTTAGTTTTTGTGCTAGAACAATTTTACAATTGGAATTAGTGCATTTTAATTCCATCTAAAAGATATTAATATTTTAGATTTTCCTTCTATCTTGTACCTACTTCTACTTAACAAATTTTTTAAGAATGAAAATTAAATTTTTTTGAATTTCTTTTTTTTTCCTAGACTCTCAACCCAATTTTCAACTAGAAAGATTTAAAGCTCAAAACTCTGTAGTGTAGAATATCTAAGTTAAAAATGTTCAAAGTCAAAATATCTAGTCCCGCAATGTGCTGAAAAACTTGTTTATTTCACTTCAAATGCAGATATCTTGCAATTTGTGCAGTCAAAAATTTTGAAATTTTTCCCACACATTCTCATACTAGTTAGGTATAAGATCCTATGGTTCGATGTGCAAAAAACACATTTTTCAAATTTTTTTACTCTTTGTTCTAGAAATGACAATTTTTAGAGTTTTTTGGTAGAAAAAAGGCCTTGGTCCTTTAGGGGTTAGAGTAAGATTATCTTATTTGGTCCTCAATTGGATCTAAAATTGTACATGCATAAAAGAAGACCAATAATAAGAGCA
This sequence comes from Neckera pumila, assembly GCA_963969595.1. Taxonomy (NCBI): domain Eukaryota; kingdom Viridiplantae; phylum Streptophyta; class Bryopsida; order Hypnales; family Neckeraceae; genus Neckera; species Neckera pumila. The sequence continues at coordinate 23,458,544 of OZ018417.1, read as the reverse complement.
TCTCTAAAGTGGGCCTCACTTCTTGGCATTTAATTTTCTTAACTTTGAAACACTTGACTAAGGCAGCTAGAAAAAAATGAATCTTTAGAAGCTTTGGATGGTGGAAACTAATTTCACCTTAAACTCTAAATCCATATTTTCATCCAATGTTTTTTGAGAGCTCCTTGAGTGTTTGTAGCAAACGGGGGTGAAAATTCCTTTATTGAGAAATTATTGACTTTTGTAAAGAAGAAGATGGTTTATCCATACATCACAAAAAAATTAATGTATATTGGCAAATTTTAGCTTTCTATTGTTGATCTAAAATGTTTAATCTTTTTCAAATATTTTTGAATTTGAGCTCAACTATTGAAATGAACTTTATCAAATCTAATTTTACTCTAATTGAAATTTTGAGATTTTCCTAAAATTAGATGTTTTATTACAATTTGAACTTTGAGCCTATTATCATGGTTTTCTAATTTTCTAATAATAGAATGATACATAAATTTGGATTTTATAACAATGTTCTATACTATAATGTATATGCATAGTGAAATTTTGAGATATCAACTAAGGTGTATGTTGCATTTGACATGACTTTTCTTCATTTTTTCTTCCAAAATTCATAGGTATTTTAAATCTTTATAACTAATTAAAAGAATAATCTTAAAACTTTACAATATGTAGAAGATATGTGATTTCATCTCTTAAAAATAACACAAGTGAAAATGGTGTTTAGTGACAAAATGGAGCATACAAACAAAGCAAAGGAGTTTGACTGCACGGTCATAGGTTGTATGCATGAGGGAGGTATCCATAGCTTAAGTTTGGATGTTTGTTTGTTTGTTTGTTACGTTGAGATCCCGGACTGTGCATCCCCCGGGGGCGTGCTTGGTACCGTTAGAAAGGGCTCAGCGAGGAGGGGTGCATGGGCTTGGTTTCGTGGAGTTTGGAGCTAGGGTGTGGAAGTTATTGAATTTTGAAGTATTTATGGGTCAAAAAATTAGAAAATTACTTTTGTTTTGATTTTGATAGCGTTCTTGGTACCGTTGGAAAGCTTTTGGTCAGGAGGATTGGATGGGCTTTGTTTCGTGGCGTTTGGAATGACTGTGTGAAAGATATTGAATTTCAAAGTTTTTATTATGAATTAGAAAACTAGGAACACAACGGCAGAGGGCTATACCAGTTGATTTGGACGCAAGGCATTCTATATGGACGAAATAAGTTACACTCAGCTTGGACGAACAAAAGTTTCGTTCTGGACAAGGCTGAATGCCGGGGCTTGTTCCCGACAGGGAAAGGCCGCTCGTGGCTATGGCGATGGCTTTGGGGGCGGAGGTGACGACGACTTCGGCGCAATCATGGCGCCGGCACCGGTCGCCGCTATGCATTATTGCGGGACTAGCGAGGTGGCCATGGGGACAGATTGATTAAAGAGGTTTTTTTCGGATGTCGCGGCGTTCAATATGGTGCTTAGGGGTGCAGTCGCGGAGTCGCTAGCTGTGGGAGCAATGGCGACCGCCATGTCGCGGTGAATTGCGCTCTCTGACAGCTAAATTGAAGTGAATCCGTTGTCAATTTTACGCGTGCGTAAGTTTCTGTCACGCGATTGGAGTGGAGTGGGGTTGAGGGACAGAGGATCGGAGGATATGTGGTGTAGGGGTGGAATTTTGCTGCATGTTTGGATGATGAGAAGTATTTTATGGTGAGTGGTTTGAATTGGCGTTTGCGTTGATGGCTTTTAGTCGTTTGTTTCATTCGTGCCGCGAGTTGGACTGTTAGAGACAAAGATTGGTCTGAATTGAGGTTTTCTTGACCAGAATTGAGATTTTCGATTGCTTGGGATGTGCCTGTGAGAAATCTCCTTATAGGATTGAGTCATTCGCTGGTGCACGTTTGAGGTAAACCGTTTCATTGAGTTTCTTTCTTGCAAGTATCAGAATAGAAGTCTGAGTAAATTGAGGGTTTCTGCAGGATTGGACGGAATATTTTGGGAATGTTTCTATTCAGTCCTAATGCATTGAATCAATTGGCGAACTTTCGGTTGTCTTGATCAATTATCGTGAGAACTACAGCTGAAGAGACGGCTCCGGGTTATCTTAAATTTGATCGAGTCTTTGACTATTTTCTGTTATGCTTCTGAAGGGGTTAAAGAGGTTTGGCATTGCAAATCCTAGAAGTTCCTTGCAGCACACGGCGGAGGAAGCAACGCTAACAGAACCCGCGGTATGCAATGGATTGCTGCTTGTGCACCTCCTTCGGGAACTCGTTTCGACCTCCGCGCAACACGGTGTGCAATAGTTGCTATGATGGTGCAAGGTCTATCATCGACCTGTGCCGGAAATTGGAGCAAGAGTGGCGCGATGATGTAGAAAATGGGGAGAAAGCGAGGCAAGCCGCTGGGCATGGACTGCAGTATGCATTTAAGCAAATTAAGCAACTGGAACAGATGGAAGAAAATGTGAGCGAGAAGCTTGAGTTTCTCGAGTCACTTGTAGAAGCTTTCCAAACGGGGATGCATACTGATGTTGAATTGGTCACCAACGACGGTCTTTCCATTCATGCCCACCGCGTTGTCATGGTTAGTTCTTTCTGAGTCTCTTTGTTTACTGTATCGATATTCGATGCGTTTGCATTTTCTGAAATTATTCCCCTAATGATTCCAGGAGATTTCGGTGCATTCTTCTCCTCATGACTAGACATGTTATAACTAGCACTGCAAATACTGTGGAAGGGATGTGGTAATTTTACACTAAAATCTCTTCTTGTCTCATTCTTACATGTGTAGTTTGTTGGATGCGACTGTAGGCAACCAAGTCACCAATATTCAGAGCAATGTTTGAGTCGGATGAAATGAAGGAGCCTCACGCAGGAGTTGTTCACATACAGGAGCTAAGCCATGATCAACTTCGCTACCTTCTGGAGTTCCTGTACTGTGCTGAAATTCCCGCTGATGCCATGGCGGAGCACGGTCATGCTCTCTTGATAGCAGCAGATAAATATGACATACCAGTATTGAGTAAGGTTTGTGAAGCTTACATCTGTCCTACTGTATCTCCATCTAATGTTCTTGAGGTTCTGGAGTTGGCGACCCTCACTCATGCTTCTTCACTAAAAGAGACGGCCATTGGTATAATCTTGAAGAGCTATGAGGACGTGGTCTTCTCAAAAGAATATGAGGACTTCGCCATGAAGAATGCTCTTCTATCAGTGGAAATAACCAAGGCCTTTATTCAGGACCTTAAGAAGGACATCAAGAAGTAAGTTAATGTTTCTAGGGTTGTAATTCTTATTAAATTCTGAGGTTTGTCCCATCCAAACGGTGTAACATAGCGAATGGAGAGGTACACGATGGGGTTAACTGGCAAAGCAGAACCCCGTGTTAGGTGAGAACGCAACGGGCTCTTCTGACCGACGCAACGAGCAATGAGTTCAATCTGTTTATAGGTTTGTCTGTTTAGGTATCACTGTATAGAAAATTTGCGAATCCTGTTTCTTCTCCAGTGAATTGTTTTTAATAAGAGGTGTTTGCATCTAAGAAACGTCAATTTTGACCACAAGTGCATCCAGGATTCTGGTAGTTTTTACATAGACCAATCTGGTGCACGGAATAGTTGAAGCATATTTACGAATTTGGACACGAACTCCAGCTTGTTATCCCGTTACCTTGCAAATAAAGTGAAACCATTATTGAGAATGGAAGCGATTTCTGGCCCACCAGTTGAGGCTTCTTTTGGACATCTTCAGAAGTTCATGTGTATGATTGTGAATCATGTATTTTGCAAATGAATGGGGAAACTGAATGATTGACTGATTTGTATGCAAAATTTGTATTGATTGTAATGGCATCCTCAATCCACGTGGCAAACTGAGCTGGCAAATAAAATAACTTGTGAATGAGTAATGTGGAACTAGAACTGGAGAAATACTATCACTGGAAACACATTCAAAATTTACATAAATTAGACACAAGCAAGTTTAGATTTGAACATTAGATGACCAATAGACACTCCTTTGAAAGCAAGCTATAAGACAAAAAATTGTAGTGTTTATGGCAAAACATGCTAAGAAAAGGAAAATCATGCAAACGGCACGCCAAGCATACATGGCACTTCCAATGGGTCTATATTAAACCACTGAATGTCTGATGTCCAAATTTAGATTTTTTTTGTGTCTATTTTATGAAATTTTTTACTATACTTCCAATGAATGATTGTACTTTCAAGTTCTAATTCTATATTAACCCCTAAAGGCCCAAAGTCCCCTTGAAGGACACTTGGGATTTCGGGCACGCTCGTGTGACCTGAAATTTTGACTTGATTTTTTGAAACTTTTTTTGAAGGTAAAAAATCACATTAGCTTTCTATAATTATTTTTTCAATCGGTGCCCGGGAGCAAAAGTTATGCCACCCAAAGGCAAAAAAGCAGTTTACCTGGTAGAAAATAAAAAACTTTTAAAAATTGAATTCTTTTGTTTAGTTTCTTTTCTCTCAAAGATCATGTTTTTGTCCACATTTGAAGCTTTGATTCAATCTATTTGGACTCAAAATGACAAAGTTATAGAAAACCTTGTTTTTTCAGGCAATCTAAGATCTTAAAAGAAGAAAACTTATAGAATTCATTTTTTAATGCAATTTTCAATTTTTTTCAATTTTTTTTTGATAAGTTAAGCTTGTTTGCAAGAACAATCCTAGTGTTGGGATTATGGTGTTTTAATTCCACCTAAGAGCTATTAATGATTTAGTACTTTGTTCAATTTTGGACCTACTTCTATTTAACAGTTTTTTAATATGTGAAAATTAAGTTTTGACATTCTAAATTTTTTTCCCTGCCTCTCAACTCAAATGTTCAACATAAAAAGTTTTAACTTGTAGTGTGTAGTACAAAAAGAATCCAAAAATGGCCGTCAAAGTCATCTGAAATTCCAGGCCATAATTAAAAAAAGTTCTTTTCCAACTTTAAATGCTAATATCTTCCAATCCGTTCTATTTCATAGAATTTTCACCACATGATCTAAGACAAGTGAAGTACAAGATCCTCTAGTGAGATTCTTAAAAAAAAAAATTTTTTTGGTTTAGGGAGTGATTGTAGTAGAAATGGCAATTTTCAGTGGTTTTGGACCCAAAAAATGCCTTGGGCCTTTAGGGATTAATCATTCAAAATTTATTTTATTTGTTGGACTTGTTTACTATGTGGATTGAAGATGCTCTAAAAGCATCTCAATCCAAACCCTCCAACCTTTAAAACAGATCTTTCAATTTGCATGCGATCACAATTTGAAAATGTTCTCATTAGAATTCAGTATTAAAAAATCACATAAATTACATATAAACAATTCTACATTTGAACATTGGACAATTGAAATACCCCTAAATACTTTCATGGCAAGATTAAAAAAACTAGGGATTACAACAAACTTTATTAAAATTCGTGATTCATAAAAGAACTTTGCATGATCAGAATCAATCTATATATTAAAACAACCAAATCTATAATTTTGAAATATAGATTGAATATTCATCAAAATTATAGATTTGATTATTAAGTTCTTTAATTTGAATTGATTTGATAAAATTGAAAACTACATAGTATTAGGGATTTTTTTTTTGGCTTTTTGGTGCTAGATTGCACCACAAAAAAAAACACGGTTGAAAAATGGTAAAAAAAATGGCAAAAAACTTGGATAAAAGTGCCAAAAAAACTCAAAGTAAAAAAACAAAATGGATGAAATTGCTAGATTGTAGATGAGCACCAAATTATAGACATGTGATATGTACTAATGTGATACAGAGTATTTTTATTTGATATGGATGAATGTTGAAATTTGAAGCACCACTACAAAATATAATATTGCCACTATGGCACTTCTTAAAAAATGAAAAAAACAAACCTTGCATAGTATTGCAATGTTTATTCTACATTTGTATTTTGTACACTTAGAAACTCTAAATAATTTTTTGTATAACAAAACCCCCATTGTATACATCTTGTTTTTAAGTAAATCAATCTAAAAGAATATCCATATTTCAATCCATGTGAAAATGTTGAATTTTGAAAAAGGTTATTTTTGTCTAAGAATAGTCAAAATCCAAATTGGGTTACAAAATCCAACATCCCATGGGTCAAGCTTAAATTTCATTGTGACATACCAAAATAATCGTTTGTATTCTGCTAGTTCCTTCTAAAAATATATACAAAAAATTCATTCCATGTCCATTAAATATATATCATCTATTAATTCCTTTATTCTTTGTTGATATAGTTGTATCCGTTTCTTGTAGTTTTATAAAAAAAAGTTTCTTAATTTTTAAATGCTTTGGATTATCAAATAAAAATTTGATTTATAAATAAAGCCAATTAGCAATCATAATAATAAAATTTCTAATTCTAAAATCTGATTTGAAAGACTAATATATATTGAAAGGAAAAGCCAATCTTAAACCCTGGAGCACCGTATATGCCATTCCGTGGCATTCCGATGACAACACTATAAGATAGAAAGACTTTAAAAGCATTTTTTCATCCATATTTTTCTCTTTGACCTTTCATGGTGGCTTATGAAGAGTATTAATTGAATTGTAGTCTTGCAAGTCTTTGTCTTTATATAAATGAGAAGTTACTAAAAAAACTGGATCATAGGATATAATATTTTAGTGTATTTGAGGAATTTGTTGTTACTTGCTCTAAATCTAAAATTTCTTCACAGAAATGATATTTTTTGAATTTGAGTCCAACTAACAAAATGAAGGTCATCTAGTCTAAATTCTACTCTAATTTGAATTTTGAAAAAATTCCTAATATTGAATATTTCATTGCAATTTGAAATTTTGGAGTATTTTCAATGTCTATTATTTTCTAATTATAGAATGACATGAAAATTAAATTTACACCATGATGTTTGTCATTGTAATATACACACAATCATAGTGAAAGTATATGCAGTAGTTGTAAACATTGACTAATTTTTAAAATTTTTTTTAAAATTAGTTTATTATTTTTAATTGCCCCCAATTGGATGTCTACTTTGACCATTGGGGAGGAGAGTGGGGGAGGGATTAAGTCCAAATTTTGACCCAAAAATGCAAATTTGAAGCCACAAATTGGACATATTGGAGGTCCGTTAACATTACAAGGATTGATGGTGAATTTATATAAAAATAGTAACATATTGGTTGCAAACATAGGGGCAAAGTAACCTACCTTTGCGCAAAGGTTACAAAGATCAAGGGAAAAAATTTCTTTACACAATTTTTTGGGTGCAACGGGAGTGCAATCTTTTCTAGCCTAATGGATTTTTTAAGTTTTAGTTTTGAAAATCATTTTTAATTACTAGAAACAAAAAAAGTCCACAGATCCTTTTTTCTACTATTTTGGCTGCTCCCAGTGGATGCTATAGTACCTCGCAATAGTTTATAGTATTGTATAGTACTGAATTGACAATTTAGATCTGTAGGCCCCTTAAATTGACTGTTTAGATTTGCAAGGGCGCTGCTGACATAGAGTGTTAGTAGTACCGCATAAGTAGCTAGTCCTATGGCCAAAAACTGCTTTTTTGAGCCAAAAACGTAAAATATTTCTTGCAATCATCCTTCAGTTATCACATACATTTTCTTCTATGGCATTCACTCATTACAAGTATATTTCTCATTTAGTTGGCAATAAACTTCAAAACAAAAATTTTGTTTTTAGTTTGGAATATTATGCTCATGATTGTGTAATATCCATATCCCTTGTAACTATCACAACCACCTCACTCAAAGGCATGCCCATGTCACTTTGGTGAACAAGGGGAACCTTGAGGGTGACTCCCCAAGCCTTCCAAGAAATGAGGTGAGAGAATTGAGGAGTCTCGAGTAGACAAAGTGTTGTAGTACTCTAGTCATGACAAATTGAATGACATGCTATACATACTTGGAAAGTTGGTGAGATCATGTATCTAGGGATCTAACAAAAGTGAGGATCTAAGTGAGGATTTCTGGGTGTATCTTCTAGTTCATAGAGGATGCCATATATCATAAGAAAAACAATGAGACAAGCTTTCTACAATATTAACACTATAAGAAGAAGGGTTGTTTTAAGTATCGCTCTAGTTGTATAGTCCTATAAGTAAGGACCTTTTACAAGATTCTCAGTAAAATTTTACTAGAAATACGCGTGTTTTTAGTAAAATTTTACTAAGAACCTCTTAAAAGGTCATTAATTATAAGATTATACTAATAGGATTATACTTAAAACACCCCTTTCTCTTGTAGAATAAAGTTCATGAAGAGCTTAGATATGAGCTAAAAATTGTAGACAGTCAAAGAGGGTAGAGTCTTGGAGAACTATACCTTGTAAAGGACTCAGACCTTTGGAAGGCCAAAACTTCCTTAATACTTGTTGCATTTAGAAAAGTGAAACTAAACCCATGATGATCTAAGGAAATATTAATTAAAAAAAACAAACTTGTACAATGGATTAAGAATTTGAAACTAAAGATTATTTGATAGGAAGATCAAGGGGCTTTCAGGGCCCGGTTTGGGATTAATCCCTAAAGGCTTAGGTTTTTTTTCTGCTAAAAAACACCCCAAATTGCCATTTTTATAGCAAAGAGTAAAAAAACTTGAAAATTGTTTTTCTTGCATATATAATTGTAGGATCTTACACCTAACTAGAATAAATATGTGTGAAAGAAATTTCAAAATTATTGACCGCACAAATTGCAAGATATCTGCGTTTAAAGTGAAAAAAACAAGTTCTTCTATACACATTGCAGGACTAGATTTTATGACTTCGAACATTTTTAACTTAAATTTTTTTCACTATAGAGAGTTTTGAGCTTTAAATCTTTATAGTGGAGAATTGAATTGAAGGTCTAGGGGGAAAAGAGAATTCAAAAAAACTTATTTTTCATTCTTAAAAAAATTGTTAAGTAGAAGTAGGGATGAGATAGAAGGAAAATCTAAAATACTAATATCTTTTAGATGGAATGAAAATTCACTAATCCCAATTGTGAGATTGTTCTAGCAAGAAAACTAAACCATGTGGAATTTTTTTTTGAAAAATTGCAAAAATTGCATTCCAAAATAAATCCTACAATTTATTATTTCAAGAAGATGCTCTAATTGCCCTAAAAACAAGATTGTCCATAATTTTCTCATAAAAAAATCCAAATGAAATGAATCAAAGCTTTCAAGATAGACAAAAATATACTTTATAAGAAAAAAAATTAGAAAAAAAAAATTAAATTTTATTGCCCCCCCCCCCCGAAATCCTTGCTTTGAGCTTATTTGGGCATAATATTTGTTCCCGGCAGCAATTGAAAAGAAAATTATATTTTTACAAAGCTTAGCAATTTTTCTATATTCAAGAATAGTTTCAAAAAATCATGACAAAAATTCATTCTATAGGTACCTCTGAGGTACCTATCCAAAATCCCATTTGTCCCCCAAAGGGGCAATGGGCCTTTAGGGGTTAAGGCATAAAATTGGGTGGTCTTCCAAGATGGGGGTATTTTAGGTGTCCTAGAGACTTCTAGAAGGGGGAGGTTTTGCCAAATCTTACAAAGATTACTATGAAGATGGCGTGGAGCTGGGGTGGTCTCCTTCACTCCTAAATGGTGTTGTAGTGAGCCATAATGGCTATATGCGACGAGGTTGGTATTAGAGCCCTCATTGCCACTTTTGTGTTATTAAGGAGTGCTTGTGTATTCTTTGATACTAGTTGGATAGTATCCCGCTCTACAATAAGCTATGTTGTAAGTTCCAAAGTGAAACCCAATATTGCCTTTAGTTCCAAGAGGGCGCCACAAAGTCATAAGAAAAAGTTAAGGGATGTAATGTTTATGGAGCTCATTAAATTCTCTGGAACATGTAGGAGGAAATTCGAGAGCTGAAACGGAGGAGTATAAGTTCTTCATTTCATATGTTGTGCAAGACCAACATGCCATCTTCTTCTTTGGGATGGACAAAGCATACAAGATCAAAGATTTCTTATGGACTTGGAGTTGGAAATGTACTTTCAAGCCCAATATACACTTGAAAAGGACAAGATTACCATTGTGGTGACTTTTTTGAAAGAACATGCTTTGACTTGATAGACCCAATATAAAGAAGAAGATAGGGAGGTGTTGGAAAATCTGAATTTGGGTTGGTTTTAAAGAGTTGCAAAGCAAATGATTCACTTTGAAGTTCTGCAATGAGATGGCACCAGTGTAATTCAAACAAATTGGCACTTTGAAGGAATACATGTGTGAGAATTTAATGCACAATTCTGAAGCTGCATCAAATTAGTCAATTTAAAAAGATTTTTTTCTTCAATGGACTCTGAAGTTGGATGGAGCAAGCATTTTTCAATTGCCGAAGTTGCCGGAGATGTGTGCCAGGTATGAGTGTTTCTAACTCCACCTTTGAGCTAGAAAATTGCACACGGATTCTAGCGACTTTTTAATGGATATTTACTCTTGGACATGTAATTCTTAATCAAGTGATTGCCTTCCAAGCAATGGACACTTTTTGTTATGGTAAATCCTATCAAATTCAAGTAGCTTTAAGCACACTAATCATTCAAGGATTAGAATGTTGCGGTTAAATCAAACTACGTGATGGAAATAAAATCTAATCTAAACTAAAATTGTATCTTGGCAAAGTAATAGAATATAACTCGCTCTATCTAAAATGGTAAAGAAAATTAGATTTTGAGATTCTTTAGTAAAAGTTATTGACAAATGCAATTTGACTTCTAATCTAACCTAAAAACTTCATCCGCAAATTTAAAATAGAAAATCAATTCAAAATAATTCTAAATCTTAGAATTGAGTTTTTAATTATTTTAATTATTGAATTCTAAAATTAGACCTAATTTTGACCTAAATATTTTTTTTTAAATAAAAGTGAATTTTGGAATCCTTCAAGATTCTTTGGTTGATTCTAACCTAAAAAAGATTCTTCAATGATTCTTTGGATGAAATCCCCAATTTCTTATTCAATCTTTTGGTTAAATTTCAATTTTTTATAACTTCCTTATTTTTTGGTTATTTTCTTAGTGTGATATGTTTTAAGACACTTCTAAAGTTAGCTTATTGTTTACTAAATTTTAATTCAACTTCTAAGACTCTAATCTAAAGATTAAATTTCAATTTTCTAATTTCAATTCTAAAATAATTCAAAAAGCAAAAGTAAATGGAAAAAATAACATACCTTTGTGTCAACGTTTGCCACCATGTCGTCACCGCAGATCACTAATATAATGGTTTTGTGGTATCTGTTGTTCTCCAGTGTGTGTGGTTTTTGTTTGCTTATTTGGTAAGTGATTGGAAATTAAATCATTTGGAAAATCTTCTTTTCTACATTCTCCTTGGCTAAATTCCTATAAAGGTTTGTTAGTTTCAAGTATTTAATTCAATTCCTTTGAAATTTAGGAATTCAATCAAATATTATAATGTTTTTTCTAGTTGTTTCCAAAAGTAATTTTTAACTAAATCAAACTTCAAGGCCTATTTCCAATTGCCTTGTCAATTTTTTTAGTTTCCAAATTAAATTTAAAGACTTAGAGTTTTTGTCAAATTATACAATTCAATGAATTCAACGAATAATTAGCTTATTCTTTGTTTGTTAGTTTATTAGTTTAGATAGATTGTTTTAAGGAATTTGTTGGCTTTTTTTTTCTATTTGGCTTATTAGGCCTAATAATACAAAATTAAAACAACATTCAACCACTAATTTCCAACTGAATCAAAGTTAGTGACAAAAAAACAAATTCTTCAATAATAATAAGAATAAAAGCTTGGAATGATTCTCAAATGAATTGGAAAAAGAATAAAATTAGAGAACAATTCTAAAATGAATAATGCGCTTCTTACTTAATTAAATTTACTTAATAATGCTTTGTTTCTTCTTGGGTGTCTAACTTCCTTATTCTTCTTTTTGGTTTAATTCTTTTCATTCATATGTTGTTGTTGTATTTTAGTTTTAGAATGAAGCTATGGAGAATTGTGAGATTGAATTTTTAGAGTGACAAGCTATAATTTAGCAGAAAATCAAAATTGATGATATGGTGAGCAATGGCCTAACCTTTATTGTGTTCAATTTTTGATATGCCAAATTAGATTTTTGGACTTTGGACTTTGGGCTCTCCCAGCCTTCAACTCCCTGAACTCCCCATCTTTTGGACTCTCGGACTCCCACCTTCTAGACTTCCCCTGGACTTTCCACCTTCTGGACTTCCCTGGACGTTCCACCTCTAGACTTCCCTGGACGTTCCACCTCTAGACTCCTAGACTCCCAACCTTTCAGACTCCCTGGACTCCCAATCCTCGAGCTCCTGGCCACTCCTGGTTGCCACGTGGCGCTCCGCTAGTGGTCAGGACCCTGGATTGGCTTCTTTGTCTTGTGACGTGTCTAGTCTTCTTGTTTTGTGATGTGTTTAGGTCTTCTTGTTTTGTTGTGTATTTTGGCCTTCCCATTTCATGATGTGCTTTCAAGGGGTTCACTTAGAAAAATTTATTCGGAATAGTACGATCAAAGATATGATGGATTTAATTTTTTGAAACTAAAAAGTTGAGATTTTTATGGGCCTCGTTGGAAACGCAAATGCTCCAATGTCGAGAATGCCAGGGTTTCCAACGGGGAACGGCGCGAGCGGGAAGTTGGAAACCCTAATAAATTCTTTGCCGGAATTCAAAGTGGGGAATAAGAAGCTGAATATGGCAGGATCAAAGTTCTTACACATTGTCGCAATCGTGTCTCCGCCCATCATTAGAAGAGATTTGAGGGCATTAGAGGGCCGTTTCAGGCCCGTTCCCAATGCTGTCCCAATTCTGTGAACAGGTGATACAGGATGTCAGAATTTTTTTTTAAAAAAAAAAAAAAAAAAAAAAATTTTTTGCCCAAAATATCATTCTTAACAATTTTTTTTTTTTTTTTTTTTTTTTCAAAAATAACATGGCACTCTCTTGACCACGTCAGCCCAACAGCTTTCCTACGTTCTACAACGTGAGAACACTGCGGGAGCGCAAGATAACTCGCGGGCTCTTGGAGGCCTCAAAGCTCTTCTAATGATAGGAAGAGTGCGATCTAGGGAGCTCACTGGCAAGGGTTGTGGTGCAGAATGGCATTTTTTGCGACATGAAGGTTTGTAGTTGCAACGACATTCCTAGTCTAATGGAGTGTGGGAAGATTTGCGTCCAACGTGTGAGAGGATTGTGATTGTGAGGGTTTGTTTTGACGGGGAGGAACGAGAGCACAAGTGCAAGCGACCTAGTGCACAAGATTCAATCAAAACAATTGAATGCCAAAGTGAAAATGGTATAACCCCTAAAGTCCCAAGGCCATTTTTCTGTCAAAAATCACTCAAAATTGCTACTTTTGTTGCGTTCATCTAAAAGATGAGAAAAATTATTTTTTTTTTAGAAAATAACCGTAGGATCTTATACTACACTTTTTACAGATCATGTAGTAAAAATTTTGTGGTGTTTGACCGTACGGATTGAAAGATATCAGCATTCAAAGTGAAAGAAAAAGTTTTTTTCAAGAAGATGCTCTCATTGCCCGAAAAACAAGATTGTCCATAACTTTCTCATAAAAAGTCCAAATGAAATGAATCAAAGCTTCCCAAATAGGCAAAAATATAATCTATAAGGAAAAAAAATTAAAAAAATTAAATTAAATTTTTTGCAAAATTTTTTTGCTGCCCCTTCTCCCCTTGTTTGAGCTTATTTGGGCATAACTTTTGCTCCCGGGCACCGATTGAAATAAAAATTACATTCCCCAAAAGCTAATAAGTTTTTCTATCTTATGGGAAAGTTTCAGAAAGTTTCATTAAAAATTGAGCTCATAGGAACCTGCCCAAAATCCATTTTGTCCCCCGTAGGGACAATGGGACTTTAGGGGATAAGAGATGCTGCGGAGGAGATGCTGCTGCTATGGGTGTGCAAAACAGAATGCATTTGTGTCGCATAAGCAGGCGCCTTCCTTGATGGTAAGAATTCTCACTGACTCTCTTCATTGGAAACATCAGCAAAGAATTTCATATTTGTGAGTTCAATCTATTAACAAAATTTGTTGAACAATGAAGAACTCTACTTTTAGTGTAGAGTTTTCAATTCAACAAAGTTTATGATACTTGTAAGATTGAAACCCACTAAAGACTCCACATTATAATTCCCTTCTTGTTATGATTCAGGGCATGGTAGTCTGCTTGGCATGCTGTTAAACACATTTGGCTTAACTAGGGGAGTCATTTGTGAAAGTGCCGTGGTACTTGCCAAGCTGCTGAAGCATACTACCGACACGCATGGCTTGCAATTGAATGTGTTGAGCTTGGAGCTGGCTATGGTCTCACTGTATAAACCTAGATAGTACTAGTATCCTACAATATGAGATTCTGTTTGTTCATAGCGTGTGATTGGAGTACCTAATTGTAGTGGTGACCAAATTGTGTTAAAATATGATGGCACCAAGATTTCAGAATCAAAATGATTAAGACTTTTAGAATCAAATGGATAATCGTTTGATGTGTTGCAATTAGGGCAACAACCTTTAAAGTGTCCATAATAGGATTAATTACCTTAGCCCTCTCAAAACAAGACATCTTGCAATTGGTTCTGTAGAGGCATTTGAATTCTGATACACCCCTGCAGAGCAATGGGAGGGTGAGGGGGATTCCTTGAATGGTATCGTTTTTAGATCAATGATTGTAACTATGCGTATATACTCAAATTGTGGACAATTGACTGAGTACAATCAGGATTTCTTGATAGGTTTTCAAGGATGCAAAAACGATCGAGTATATTGTTACAAAGGAGGAATCTGCATCCAGCTTTGCTGCTCTGGCGAAGTAGCCAATTTGATTTCTCTGGGTTTGCTTGCATGGTAGCATTCATGCTTAACTCCTAAAGTACCAACGTGATTTCCCTATCAAAAACCAATCAAAACTGTCATTTCTATTGCAAAGAGATAAGAGCTTAAAAAATTATTTTCTTTTGTAGATCCAACCATAAAATCTTATACTTGACTAGTATATGAATACGTGGAAGAAGTTTCAGAAATTTTGACCATGTTGATTGCAAGATATATGCATTTAAAGTGAAGAAAACAAGTTTTTTTGCACCTTGCTTGATTAGATTTTTTGGCTTTAAATCTTTTTAGTTGAAATTTTTTGTACTATTGATTTTGATTTTCTACTTATTTATATTAAGTAGTTGATTTGAGAATCTACCAAATAGAAATTAGGAAAAAAAGCACTTAATTTTCATTTCATTAAAAAATTGTTAAGTAGAGGTGGGTTCAAGATTGAAGAAAAAACTAAATTATTAATAGCTTTTAGAAGGAATTGAATTACAATAATCCCAATGACAAGATTGTATTAGCAAGAAAATCTAACCCTGTCTAACAAATTTTTTTGAAAAATTCTAAAAATTGCATTCAAAAATGAATTCTACAATATATTCTTTCAAGAAGATGCTCAGATTGCCCAAAAAACTAAGATTGTCTATAACTTTCTCAAAATTAGTTCAAATTAAATGAAATAAAGCTTCACATATAGACAAAAATATAACCTTTGAGAAAAATTATTGAGAAAAATTATTTTGACTTTTTGTGATTTTCTTTGTATTGCCTACCGAACTTCTTTTTTTGCTTATAGTGGCATAACTTTTGCTCCCGGGCATCAATTAAAATAAAAGTGATATATTCACAAAGACCTCGCAAAAATACACAACTTCAAAAGATTCCAAAAAATATCACTAAAAATTGAGATAGTAAGAACCTGCCCAGACCCAAATTGTCCCCTGAGGGAACAAATGGTCTTTTAGGGGTTAAGATGCCATGCTTTGACTTCCTTAGAATTCATATTTGGCTGTGTTGTAGATCAAGATCAATAATATGCAGAGATATAAGTTGGGAGGTAAGATTGTTGATGTGGTGTCCCTCATTTTGTTACAGGTTTGTCAAAGTTGATCATTTTGCAATCGTTTTATTATGTCGAGATGTTGTCAATACGTCTGTGCTTCCATATGGCGCTATGTTCCAAATGAGCAACAATAGAATGAGAGAGACAACAATGACAATCTTCAATTTGTTCTATGTCAGGAGATGTAAGGAGTTTAAAGATGTTTTTCAGAGAAAAAATGTTTGAATTTTACTTTGACTTTGGTTTGTGAATTCTAGGAAGCTTCAATGTGGGTGGATGAGATAGCTTACATTTGTCACAAGGTTCTTGATCTGAAGGAAGGGCATTACTTGCGTCGGCAATCTTTGCAAAAGAAAGATCAATGTGCAACTCTAGTTGTGGGCCATTGTTGCCATGACCAATTTACGCTCCATGATGGCGAGGTTGTATATGGTCTTGGAAGATTTGTCTTGTATATCACCAATGTCATTGAAGCCCTTGGTGTGGAATGCAAAGTAAAAGTTACTTTCTATGTCAGTATTGGATTTGAATATGGGAAGATCCAATTGTTTATCAATTTTTGCTGTATCAAAAGAATTGCTCACTTGCAGGTAGCTTCAATAGTTGGGCTAGACTTCTTGTATCGTTCATAGATCATCCACCCACCTGAAACCATTGATGATCAACAAATGACCAAGTTTTTTGCAAACTTCACAAAAGGAGAAGAGAGGATTCTGAAGGCTAGAAACATATGTGCACCAATCGAACAAGTGGATATAATTGATATGGAATATGAGCTAGGTCTTATTGTGGGGATTGCTTGTGAAGTTTTGCTTGAAACCTTGAAGTATATGGTGGATGTTTCCCGTTATGTGATGGTTCATGTGCAAGTCTGTATGCCTTAGCTTGCTACTTGTTGTAGTTAGGCCTAGTTAGAACCAGGATTGTTTACAAATTTGATCCTGCATGAAGCAGCAATGCCATGATTGTCTTGTTGGATCTGTTCATCATTGTAGGTTGATCTCTTTAGGGAATATCTTCTATACTATTACATCAAAGGTTCAAAGGTTCACTATGAACTCATGGTGTACATTGCTTCATACAATTATATAATTGCAAACTTTAAAATTGCAAAATTCTAATATATCCTAAGAATTTGTTGCAATGTTCTATGTCAAATCGCAGACTTATGTAGCCATTTTTCCACAAAGCTGAGTGTAGATGTTATCCTTATCTGTTGTAGCTTCTATTCAATCCCTGAATTGTACTTGCTAGATTGATATTTGGTGTAAATCAAGTTCATATTTCTTGAATTTTAAATAAGACCATGGCCTCTTCAATGATGGCTCTTTAAAAAAGAACCTGCAATTATTACCATTTAGATGAAATTGGTAAAACAATGCACTCTTTAATAGATGTAAGTAAACACATGCAATAATTCAAAAATTATTTGGGTATTAAATAATAAAATAGGCTCTTGGGAATAAACTCTTTAAAGAATTTTTTAAAATCGAAGCTTTATATAAATCCAAAATTAAGAATGAATATGATAAATTTAACCCCTAAAGGACCAACGAGCTATTTATAGCTACATAGAAAGTTTGGGCAAATACGCGTGACTAAAGATTTCTATATTTTTGGCCCAAATTTAAAAAAAAGGTGGGGACAAGGAATATCTTTTATATGCACTAAATTTCATGACATTTGAAAATATGTGTCAAAACTTATGGCATGATATGTAATTTGTATCTCAACTCCGGTCTCCGGCAGGCTGGGTAAATCAGAAAAAATCTCTTTTTTCAAAAAAAAGTTTGAATTTGGTTTTCTAGAGTTATATACATGTAGAAAGCTATTCTATATTTATTAGCAAATATTCTTTTTTTTTTCTACCAACTTTAATAAAATTGTTGAATTTGTTTGGAGTTTTGAAAACCTGAAAGATTTGCATCAGGTTTACATTCAATAAAGTCTTAATGATTTAGATATAATACCTTTCAAACCTAATAGTTTAAATTTATTGTCTTTGCTAGGATTTCCTTTAGTTTAATTATAATAGTACTTCCTTAATATTTGAAGAATTGTAATTATATATAATTTAACCCCTACAGTTCCACGACTATGTTTTTACCAAAAACGCTCAAAAAATGTCATTTTTAGTACAACTACCAAATTTTTGAAATTTTTTTTTTGACATATACAATCATAGGAATAGATTGTAGCATGCTGAATTGAGAACGTGTCATAAAAAATTTAGAAATTTCCACTGCATCGATTGCAAGATAAAAGCATTCAAATTCATTGAAATCATTTTTTGGGCCCTGTGAAAAAACAAGGCACCTACATTTCACAAGCTCACTTTTCTATGAAAAAATGTCCAAAATGGTGGTGCTTCTCTAAATTCGTTTTTCTAGACAAGTTGTCCACATGCTTAAAAAATCTCACATCATTTGAAATTTTATAATATACAGGAAAAAATAATGAGTAGACAATAGTAGAGAATGATTCAAAATACAAAATTGCTAAGAGTTTATTTATGGAATTGAAAAATGCCAATTCCAATAGTTGCAATGTTGTAATAGACAATTCACATCCTATATGAATGTACATGGAGGCTAAGTGATCAATGTTTACCCAACAATGAAATCTGTGTAGCCAACTAATCCTGATTTTGTGTTCCGATGTGTTTAGAAAATAGAAATACATGGAACACCAAAGAAAAATGGAACACCAAAAAGATAATGCCCCCCTAAAAATGCAGTATCGAGAAAAAAATGTCACATTGGCCGGCAAGAAACGCGAGCTCCAACTGAAAACCACAAACTCAAAATCTTGGTCTAAACTTGCTTGCACATATCGCAAATAGTCATCCAGCAATACTCCAATACTATTGCACTGCAGTTCTAACAAAAAACAAAACTGCAATATATTGGGAAGCTATTGAAACTACCAAAGTCCTTATAAAACTAGAAATGCGCTAGTTAGGTGCCACCCACATCAAGTTGCAATTTCGCCAATGTGCACCTTCTGGTACTTTTGCCCTGAACTACCACCTTGTTGAAGAATGTCACGCATAATGGAGAGCTCAGGTGTGGAGAGCTCATGCAGTGAGGACAAACTCAAGCAATCCAGGATTGGTTTCTCCAACATCCAAGTTTGCATGAAATCCTCAACGAGTTGGTCGAAGCGGTCCACCACAAATTGATGTCAAAAAGACCTCTGATAGTGTCCTTCCTACAGCAGGTCAAATTGCGCCAATCTGAGCGCCACCTATTCATTGATCACAGCGACGTAGTCTCGCCAGTCCTTCTTGATGAGTTTGAAATGCTTAAGAAATCTGAGCCCCCTCTCTCTATCCCGTGCCCCCATTGGCGCAACATCCCATCCCGGTTTTGGAACCTTGGCCTGCCGCACCAGCACGTTCGCAGCGATTGCCCCGACTTGGTCGATTCTCTCGAGATCTGCAGTGTTTTCGATTGCTGTTGTCGTTGAGGTCTTGCCATCACTATAGTTTGACAATTGAGCATGATGAGGTCCAACAAACCTCATGAAAATTTGAGCAAATTTAAAAGAAACAACAAAGTGCGCATGACATGCGGAAAGCGACAACAACAAAGCACATTGGTCAAATGTGCACTCACAAACACAACAGGGGACATCGGAAAACCCAAAAATTGAACCAACAAAAAGTGACAAGGAAAGGATAAGAGGACAAATCTCAATCCACCTACAAAGGTGGCCACCTCCAAATCCTCTCCCATCACTGCCAAGGAAGAATTGTGCAACTCTAGCTGCGCCGCATCATTAATTTTTTGTTGTACTATGCTGCAATTGGGCAATTCTTCAGTCGCTGTTGCCGCCTAAGAGACTATTGGCAGCCTGGAACTGGCGCCCCTTGCATGAAATACTGCAGCATTTGCCATAGCCAAAAGAAGATTCCTAAAATCCAGAATCCTACCACACAAAAAACAACTGCAAACAACAAATCCAATAGCAAGAAGGCAAATTTTGCGAGCTATGCAAAAACCAAGAGCAAAAAGAGGAAGAACAAGTGGAAGAAGAGAAGACCTTATAGCAAGCTTTGGCAAGGGGGAGAGGCACGCATATCCAAGCTATTGCCTCTAGGTTCAAAAAATCAAGGAATAGAATCATGGCAAAGGATTCTAAGCCGCCACTTTTGAGATTCTAGCCAAAATGCCAATCCCATTGACTAGGACAAAAATGAGTACAAGCATGCATATTTTACAAGTATGGATACTTGGACTCATTACCAATCATTTCCATTTTCAGGAGTCACATCTGCTTAGTCTATATAAGCCAAACTAAAAATGCAACAGAATTCCAATAAGAAGTGGGAGGTTCTTCACTATGGAAAAAATAAGAAAAGGAGTTGTTAGACAATTACAATTACAATGAATGAACTATCACCAAAAAAAGTTAAGAAAAGGAATGCTATAGTATTAAGAAGAGTTTAATTGATACCCCTAAAAGGAGAGGAATTCAATCTAATTCCATTTAGAAGGGATCAGTTTTCACAACAAAAAATGGGAAAAAAATGCCATAATATTGCACTTAAGAGGAGTTTAATTGACCCTTTCCAAAGGAGAGGAATTTAGATTAATTCCAACTACAAGGGATCAATCTGGCACAAAAAAATGGAAAAAGGAATGCTACAAAATGGCATGTAGAAGGAGTTCAATTGACCCCTCCAAAAAGAGAGGAATCTGGATTAATTCCAAATAGAAAGGATTGAACTTCACACAAAAGAAAATGGAAAAAGGAATGCTACAAAATGGCACAAAGAAGGAGTTTAATTGACCTTCCAAAAGGAGAGGAATTTTGATTAATTCTAGTTACAAGGGATCAGATTTTACACAAAAAGAATGGGAAAAGAAATGCTACAAAATGGCACGTAGAAGGAGTTTAATTGACCCCCCCAAAAGGAGATGAATTCAGATTATTTCCATTTAGAAGAGATTAGATTTTAGACCAAAAAAATTAGGGAAAAGGAATGCTACAAAATGGCACGTAGAAGGAGTTTAATTGACCCTACCAAAAATAGAGGAATTTACATTAATTCCAATTATAAGGGATCAGTTTGGCACAATGAACAAATGAAAAAAGGAGACATAAGATAATCAATCTATAAATAGTGAATTCTTGTCGATGTTTTGCAGCGTAGTGGAGAGGCCAAAAGAAAGTCTCAAGTCCTAGGGTGAAACATTAAACTTCCCAAGTCAATATTGCGGTTTGCAAAGTGCCTCATATGTTATCATTAACAAAATGATTTAGGGCATCAGCATCTTTCAAATCTAGTGTGTAAACATCAGTGGCAGAATTATACTCCATGGTCATAGAAGGTGATGATTGCATCTACATCAATCCATCTACTATCGTTGTGATTATACTTGAACTTTAAATTATCTGGACATTTCTTGAAGTATTGAAGCATGACTTGCACTTTGCATGGGTTAGAGTTTTGCTTCCTTATTGTTGAGGACTAATTCATAAGGTGAATGGGATTTTGGAGCAGATGGCTGGCCTCGTTTCCTCTTCACAGTTGACCTCATAGTAGAAGACAGGTTCGTTGTGCTACTCTGCACAAAATACACACTACAATCCAAGCCTATGTCCAAAAGACAAGTATTAGAAGATGCTGCAGCTGTAAGCCTATAACATAATTATCATCATTGTTACAGTACAAGAAAATGAGTATTTTATGACTGCAAAATATGATTGTGTTGAATCATAAAATCTCAAAATATGACTCCGCCAAAAATCACTGTATATGACTCGCAATTTGACTGTGTCCAGTCATTATCGATGAGTCATATATTGCGCAAGTCATATTTTGCAATCATGTATGGGTTGGGGGTATATTTAGCCATATTTAGATGTATTTGCCATCGTGGCATATATATTGACTATCCTTGGAGGCTTGACTTTCTCTTTACTTGCCTGGACAAATAAAAATTCCTACGTGGAATATGACTCTGTTGAGTCATATTTTTGGGTGATGTGAAATATGACTGCAGCGAGTCATATTTTGGCTGACTTGGCATATGATTGTAGTGAGTCATATTTTGGCTAATGTGGCATATGATTGTGGGTGAGTCACATTTTTTGCTAATGTGGAATATGACTTTTGTGCAGGGTTGACGGGACGTTGCGTCCCAAGGCAAATTACGTCCAAAACTGGACTACCGAACGTGCGGATGTCCGGATGCAGCGGGCGTCTGGGTAAAACGGCGGACGGTCGGACTTTTGGCGGACGGCAAGGCAAATGGGAATGCAAACGGTCGGAATTTTGGCGGACGAAGGGCCGACAGTCGGAAATTTGGCGAACGGGTGGCGGACGGTCAGAATTTTGGCAGACCGAGGGTCGATAGTCGGAATTTAGGTGGACGGGAAGGCGGTCGGTCGGAATTTTGGCGGACGGGAGGGTGGATGGTTGGAATTTTGGCGGATGGGGGGGCAAACGTTTGGAATTTGGCGGACGGGATGTTGGACGGCCGACGGTTGTGTTTTGGACGGACGGGACGTTGGACGACTGGGCAAATGGCCCAAGTCCTGACGGACTGCGGGTTGGACAGGTGGTTTATACTTTAAATGGAGATTAACAGCGCAAAATTTTGAGATTTTGGTCACCTAAACCAGAAGACACCTATCCAAAAAATTAGGGTGCAAAAAAATATAACAACGTTCAAACCAAACCAAGTGGCAATCCTCAAAACCTTAGGATGTGAAAAAGAATGAAAAATTTGGAATCCACTGATGCACTCTTCCAGTCTTCCCCAAATGAAATTGAGTGTGAAAAGTAATCAAAACTTCTACACCAACCCAAGTGTCAAATCTAAATATATAGGATGTGAATAAAAATGAAAAATTTCTAACCAACCCAGGTGTCTAACACTCAAATCCTAAGTTTACTTAAAGAAAGGAGGTAGATTGGTAGAAGAAGAAAAATAAATCAAACCTACACCAAAGAGACATAGCCCAAAAAATGGGGTGTCAATAAATATGGAAATTAGAAAATTTATATTAACCAAAGTGTTTTATTCCAAAATATAGGATGTGAAAGAAATCAAAACTTTATCCCTAATCCAAGTGTATAGCCCCCTCAACAAAATTGATGTTTAAGAAAAAAAAAAAATTGAACCAAAGAGTGCTATACCAAAAAATAGAATGTGAAAAATAATGAATACATCAGCACCAACCCAAGTGTCAGACCAAAATGTACATGATGTGAAAAAGAATGAAAAATTCCAAACCAAAAGGTGGTGTCTAACTAGGGGTCTTAGGAGGAAAAAAAGAAGTGGAAAGAGAAATAAAATTTTCACCTAAAGTCCTCAAGACGTAAACCAAAAACACCTATCTCAAAACATAGAATGTAGAAAGAAAGGAAAAATGGTCATTAACCAATTTTCACAATTCCAAAAAAAATTGGGTGTGAGAAAATATGAAGAACTTTCGGAAGATTCCAAAGGTCAAACCCTAACAACATAGGATATAAAAAACCCAAATAAATTCACCTAAACGTAGATGTACTACCCAAAAAAATTGAGAGTGAAATTTTTTTAATAAACGCAAATGTCAAAGTAAAAATATACAAGATGTGAAAATGAATTTAAATTTTCAAACCAACCAAATGTCTAACTCCGGGTCTTATTACCCAAATATGGATTTGAAAAAGAAGAAACAAAATCCCTAAATCTAAGACGCGTATCCACAAAATTAGGGTGTAAAACAAACACACACACACACACACACACACACACACACACACATATACATATATAAACAAATTGTTTCCTCCAAATAAAATGGATGTCGAAATGAAATGAAATTCCCATATGGTTTTGCACACCAAAGAAAATTGTAAATTTTTTCATTACATAAAAAAGTATGGTAGTGCTACAATAAACAATAAAAACAACCTTTTCCCATTGCATGCTATTTGTACATATAATATACGCATGTGAATCTCTAAGTCTGCGTCTCTTCAACTCCTATTTAAGGACAGAAATCATCATCTCCTTTCACCTCTGCCCCGCTACTCTCACATCCTTTTGTCCATTTGTTGTCTTCTTTGTTGGATTCGTCTTTCATGTCGTTTGATGAAGAGCATCAAAGGTTCCATCCTCCCTCTTGTACTTCTTTCGAAGTGCGTGACCTCTTTCTTCGGCCCTTCTTTTTTTCAATTTTTACATTGAATATGGCTTTCCTTTTCTCTTCCTTAGGGCATGGGACCGGTTTCATTTTTGTTTGTGAAACAGGCCGCCATGTATCAAGGGGAGTTCTACCCACATTCTGTTTTTTTATTGGAGAAATTGCAAAAGGTTGCATAACTCTTTTCTTAATGCCTTTGGTGCCTTCTTTGACCTCCTGTTTCCTTGATGTGTGCCCTCTTGGAATGGTTATCTTGATTGCATTTTCAGATTGCGGCATACGGGATGACAATTTCTTGTTTTGTCGTGATGGTGCATTGCGAGAAGCATTCCAAAGCGCCATTGCAGCCAAGGTCTCATCCTTATCATCATCGGTGGATGATACTATGCTGTGACTTTGATTGATAGAAGGCATCTTCTCTTTTGGAATTTGGGCAAGTCGTTTTTCAGAACTTAAGTTCCTCAAACCATCCCAAATTCTGCTACTGCTTCCAAATAGGGCACGTGGAGGAGCACTACATGGTCGTTCCGGTGGTTCTTCCCTAAGTTGTTGCTTGCTTTTGCCTTGGTCGGCAAAAATTGGGCTTCTACGTTCCATCAGAAATCCATCACCATTTTGATGCACTTCATTTGGTTTGTCCTTTCTTGCAGTGGGTTCCGCAGTTTTTTTTCTCGCCAATGCCGAGAGAAGTTCATCTTCTATACTGTTGACTTCTTCTTGGACATTCATGTTACCTCCTCCACCCTCATTTTATTTGTCGTTATCTTCCTCTTGCACCCTTCCTGTGGACGGAGACTTGGGAATCTGAATGACTTCATCAATTCCATCAATTCCACTATTGGACATCATTGTTCTATTAGCCTCCACTATCTCCACGTAAACATCCTCATTTTCTGATAGAACCTTCTCACTATTCAGAAATCCAGATCCATCCACAAATTTGGCTATCCAAGGTGCACGCTCATCATATCCATCATTCTCATCTTCCGATCCAAACTCAAATGCATCTCTATCATTGCCTCCTCGTTCTTCATTGGTCCTGTTAGGACTACGGTACGATTCATCATGCGAATCTTCTGTGTCGGAGTTCAAGACCTCGTCTAGCGGGTGAGGCCTATCATCCTCCGGCTCCGAACCAGACCCCGGCTCTGATTCCTCGGAGTCCACATTGTCACGGTACCACTTCTTCTCATCCTTCTCTTTTGATGCGGCCACGACTTTGGAATTGCTATACACATACACCAAATCCGTTGCCCTCTCCGTCGTCAACTTATTCCAAGATTTGTTGTGAACATAGGAGTAGCTACTCCAATTTTGTTCATACGAAGATGATGACACCGGTTGGGCCAATATCCTCTTTGCGATTGGAGCAATGAGTTTTCCACAGGCCCCCTCAAAGTCCCACCAAGCGTGTGCCGACAGCATTTGTTCACCCGGCTCCAACATATTGTGGAACGGAGGGTCCCTATATCAAAAGGCTACGAATTCTTTGACCACCGCTGCGTACTCTTTGGGGTCACATATTTTCATTACAACAAGCTTACATCAATCAGTTGCATTTTGATTGTCGGCTAGTTCTTTATCGTGAAGAAGGTACGAGTTCAAAAGAGCTCCTGCTTAATGTAGATCAGTCTTTCCTTTCTTGCGTCGGTTTTTGAACGCTACTTCCAACGGTTTTGCCTTCTCAACATCCAAACAAAAAGGCTCCATTCGTAAACGAGGGACATGTTCTTCTAAGTTCCTCATATTGTGCAACACCTTCCCCTTGCATGGTGTTTTTGCATCCAAATCACATAGACCCCATACAATTGGGGTGGTCAATTCCTGCACATTCGTCCAACGGTTTCAATTATGCTCGGCCACAACAACAATGTATACTTGCTGAGACGTCGTGTGTGCTTTGCTTTTTCTGTTGTCATTGAGTGTGTTCACGTATGTAACCCACTGTAGGTCCACCACACTCTGTCTCATTGCGCTCTTCACCTCCAACAAGCGATCAATCATGATAAAATAAGAAGCAAATCTGGTTTTCAACGACTTCAATAAACTATGCTTTGTCTCATACTTCCGAAATATAGCAAGAGGCATGTGCCTTTTCCTAAAGAAGTTTACCACAAGCTCGGCATCCTTCACAGAATTTAATATCCATTTCTGCCCCCCCCCAATCTTTGAGCAACAAATTCAAGGTGTGCACCAAGCATCCTTGGAAGGAAATGTGTGGATATATACTCAATACCAAATTTCATGCTGCCGGGTTTGCATTCATATTATCTGTAGTCACTTGCACCACGTTTTTGGGACCCACTTGCTCTATAAATTTTTCCAAGGTAGCCGCCAGATACGGCGACGTCTTTTTTTCTCCACTTGTATCTACGGATTCAAGGAAATGCTCACCGGCTGAAGATACGAGTATGGCATTTATTAATGGGCGGTTTTTCACTGAGCTCCATCCATCAATGGACAATGTTGCTCCAAACTTCTTCACGCTGTCTTCAGTTCTTCGATGCAACTTCCCCGCAAGATCAACCTTCTCTTCTTAAAGCAATTTATGTCGTAGATCATGGTATGAGGGCGGAGTGGACGGCCTTGCACACTCAGCCGTCATCTTCACTGCTTCTTTGAAGGCTGGATTTCGAGCTACTGAAAATGGTATGTTTGCTGCATAAAAAAAATGGGCCCACATTGCATGCAATTTGCGTTTATTGGCTTCTTAAAAGCCATCCAATAGACTGTTTTGTGTCCTAGGAGGTCTACTGCTTGATGCCCTTGGAGTCTCCCTAAAACCGGATGTTTCTCTAAGTGGTGTATCTTCAGAACCCACAAAAACTTATTCCGATGCTGTGCATGAATCTTCTTGCGTAGAACGCGGTGTGCCCAAACGGGCCCTTGAGAGATCACTTCCAGATATAGGCATGTCGTTGCCATCAACTCCAAGCGCAACAGGTTTTCGTGGGAAAAGCCCCTTGCAACGAACAAATAAACTTTTTATTTCAGATGTCAAACAAGAGCATAAACTTATTCCCGTATCACGAGAACCGGAGGGACCTTCATATCCCAAGGGACTCAATATACGGCTCACTTTTTTGCTGACCACACACTTGCAAGCCTTGCATTGTACTTTACCCATTTCCTGGACCCCGTACCAACTAGAAAAATCCTTGCTCATCCTAACCGGTTCTAATCCTTGATCTTGGAAAGATCAAAAACCATGTGCACCGTATAAAAGAATGTCAACAATGAAAAAATCAATGCCTCCACAAAGCCTTGTAAAACAAGGCCTCCCCTTCCACCGAACTATACACCACCAAGCAAGGGACACAAAAATTCATTTGCAGCGCCTAGCCCTTGGAGATCTTAACATTCAGTTAATCAGGAGTGCTTGAAAATGAGTCCTTCCTCACACATTATATTCTTCAGCTGGAACTGACCGTTGGGAAGGAAAACCGACTTCCCGTTGTAGTCCCGACAGTCGGACGGACTCAACGGACAGACCTGGCGGACGCTGCAATTGGCAAGTCCCGTCGGACAAGCAGGTACTGGCGGATGGCAACTGCGGTTGAATAGGGTCGACGGTGGCGGACGGGGCCAGAGGTGGCGGACAGGGCCCACGCCAGCGAACGGCAGATGCGGTCAGATTCATCCGGTGCCAATCTGCTGTCGATTATTTGGTTTAGGGTTGAAAAAAATTGAAAAATTGCATTCAGAAATGAATCCTACAAGTTATTTGTTTCAAAAAGATGCTCTGACTGCCGGGGAAACAAGAATGTCCATAACTTTCTCATAACAAATCCAAATGAAATGAATCAAAGCTTTTTAGACAAAAATATAATCTATGAGAAAAAAATACTAAAAAAAAAAAAAAAATATAGAAATCTTTTGGGCTGCCCGCTGTCCCCTGTTTTGAGCTGATTTGGTCCTAACTTTTGTTCTTGAGCACCGATTGTGAAAAAAATTATATTCCCATGAAGCTAATTAGTTTATCTACCATCCAAAAAAGTTTCAAAAAATCACGACAAATTTTCAACCCGTAGGTGCCTGTCCAAAAACGCATTTGTCTCCCAAAGGGACAAGAGGCTTTTAGGGGTTAAAGTAAACTCCCAAAAATTTGAGGGAGTCCTTGGACATTTAGGGAATATAGAAAATGCGTAACAAATTGAATGTGGCCATTGATTTTCAGAGTTACACATACCATATTTGAAAACTTCTACATTTCTCGTCCCCACACCCACATGCACTTATTTTATGGCTAATGAATTATTCATTATCTAAAATATAGGGCCAGGCCTTCTTCATTCACATAATGACAGAAATTTTTATAAATGGATAATGCACTACATTTTGGCCATGGATTTAAATGTACTGCTTGCCGTACTTTAAACTTTTATATAGTCTTTCTTTGCTTAAACACACATTGGAATTTTCATAGTCATATACAATTCAAAGTTCCAATTAATCACAATATGAGGTTCGTTTTTCAACACAATTGAGAAGGTCATGTTCAAATGAAAAGGAAGTCTCACCATTTCCCAATGGAGCAAAATCCTCATAGGTTTAAATGATATACTTGTTACATAGCCAAGATAATTGGCACAAATCACAATTGCCATAATATGGAATCCAAAATAATAGATATTGAAAAGACATCAACAAGTATCGTACGTAAATAGAGAGAGAAAGAGAGAGAGAGAGAGAGAGAGATATAGATATATAAAAAAAGCATAGATACATACATATTAGAAGCCAATCAAAAGTCAAAACATATCGTACTCATAGTCATTTACTAGTACTCATTCCTCCTAGCATCCAAACAACTATCTATAGAGTGCTATAATTGTAAATTTGTAATAGACCTATATGACCATGTCTATTTCAATCTATCACTGGTACCCTATTCCAAAATATGAGACGGCCCTTTGTTGGTGCGTTGCCCTCCTTTAGCGGCGCTTCTCAGACTTTCTCGGCGAGCCATGGCCCCAAGACTTTCGACACCCGGGTGTCGTATGGATTTGGTCTGCCGGTCAATAACGGCAAATTGCCATGCTGCTTCCGAAGAGTAGTCATCGTCATCTTCCGCCTTCCGTTTCTTGTTCTGTTTAGGAGTTAAATCCACTGACTTCAACTTCAAAGCTCTTAAAGCAGAGTCCACCTTTAATAGCAACCCGTTCACCACTTCGTCATCACTTTTGATTTGCAACGCAGTACCTTGGGTCTCTCCTTCCAATAGGAACGTTCTCCACTGAGCTATGATGTCGCCGATCCTCTTGTCAAACATCCCGGCCACCTCTACTAAATGGTCTCCAGTGTTTGATTCCACATCTACGTCTATGAGAGAACAAACTTTTGCAGCTTCTTCCAACTTCGACAAGAAGAGGGCTCTATCTATCAAAATATGGTTATATGCCCCATATTGATTGTTGAATTCTTTTGAAGCGTCCACCTATATCCATTGGTCATCTTTTCCTTTCTGCACCTGCTTCTCTGGAAAGCGGAAGAATTTGTCACGTTGCACACTCCAATGCCCTCCCATGTTGCGGCAGAACAATTCACGAGCTTCAAGATCTTCAATTGAACGGGTCCGTAACTCGACCTCTTTGTTTTGGGTCATCCACATGAAAGAATCCACCGGTTCAGCAGATTCATTGTATAAAACATGTCTCTGTTCTGTTGAATCCCAATTCAATGTTTTCCCCCAATGGTGGTAATTCTGAAATTTGTAAGGCGCTTGGTCTAGTGGAAGGGTCCATCTATTGTATTCATGGCCGGGAGGCATAACCTCCAGGAGACCAAACAATTCGTAGAACCTAAGGCTCAAAAGACAACGGCATTGTGCACAGGCCGAGCTAAAATGTGATGCTGTAGTGATGCAGATGACGTGGAAAGTGTGGTGACAGTGGTCCATGCTTATGGCTCCTTCAGGGCCAATACTTTCTTGACAAATGGCACAAACACCCTTTAACATTTCATGACCTCCATCAAAGCCATGCACCAGTGTCTTGTCCTTCTTGTTGATGTGTGTTGAGAACGTTTGGTAAGGGACCCATCCCTCCTCAGTCTAGTTCCAAGGCCCAATTGATGTCTTTCTCCCCTCCCTTTTCTATGCGGGTCAATCGCTCAAACATAGCCTCTATGTTTCTCCATGATGTAATTTTTGTAGACCGCCATAGATGTTGCTCCAACTCGTTCTTGAACCTCTTCAAGAAGCCCTCCACGATCTTGCATTCGTGTTCTGAATTCTTTGCAAGTCTAAAAAGCCCATTCATTGCTCGGGATACTAATAAAGGTTTGTCTTGGAGTTATTGTATCCATCCCAGCCATCGAGACTTCGATCCGCTCTGAGGCCTGCACTCATCGATGACCTCCTCCACTCATTCCATTTATTCCAACCTGGACTGAAGAACATCATTTCTATGATTTGCTTCCACCAATTCTTTTTCCAGCTGCTCCCACCCTTTACCATTATGCATTGTAAATGTGTCGGGTGCATCAACTCCTTTGCCCTTGTCTAAAAGAAGAGACAATTGAATGCTCTCTTGAGTTGGCTGGGAAAACTATCTTGCATTGTATAGGGCCTTGAATCTTCTGTTCTGATCCTTCAAAGTTATCACCTGCCGTTCCAAGGCGTCACACTCTCTCCACACATCCTGATAATTTTCCTCTAATTCAATTGCGGACTTGAAAACTGGCATTATTTGGTCGGTGAAATGCAAAAAACCTTGGGCACCTTTCACCAGTTTAGGAGCAACAGCTGCTATATCATTGGCAAGGTCCGTAATCACCGAACCAAGTTCAACGATCCAGTTCGCACCACATGACAATGCTAGAGCAATTTCCGGCATTTCTCCCAAGTTACATGCTGGTACAGGTGGCGTATAGCCTAGAGCCCGCCTCAGTGGGGCCGGACTGCTATCTACAATCTATCCGCCGTCTTTCAAATATTCTCCACTTGGAAGCAAGCTGAAGGAAGTCGTCCAGTCCCTGCGCATATTTCATAACCTTATTTGCCTCCGTTACCGGCACATTTATGGATGACAAGTGAAACGCCACGTGCGGAAACTTCTTCCGCACCTCATCTTCCCCCATGGTAGGCTTCGTGTCCAGGTTGTTGGGCTGCTCCACGTTGGTTCCTAACGGTTGCTCTTGAATGATCGAACTTTGTGTTGGGCTTTGCGGCGTTTTGGATGTACCTACTTCACCGGGATAAACACCTACAAATTTCAAGGGATCTAGAATACCACTGTCTAGAATCTTTGTAATTGTAACATCGGTCTCCGCTAATTATTCTTTAGTGACTTCTTTCCCTGACGAAGAAGGGCCACCACATGCTTTCACAAGGTCCCATTTGTTAGGAACAATGCTTGGCTCATCCATGCTGGTAACTTCATTTGGTGGAGATATAGAAAGTGTTGTGGGAAGCATGACCTCCTTTCCGTGCACAATTGCAGAGGAAGCATTGTTCAATTTTGTTGCTTCAACGGGTTCAGCCTCCTTCACCCACAAATCGGGAATATCCTTCTGGCCGGCAGGAAGCAAAAGGGGATTCTTTTTTGTCGTTGGAAACGTACTCCATTCCACCTTCCGCGCCAATTGGAGTTCTGCATATACCATGGAGGCCAAGCTGTAGTTTATGTACCCCTTACTCATTGACTTGTCCAAAAATAGAGCCTTCCACACCTCATCCGACCGACGGACAAAGTGCGGACTTGTGCAAGTCTTCAGCTTAACACAAAAATCCTTTGTTTGACGTTCGTGTGCACTCCGAGGCCACAATTTGTTGATGTGGTACATTTTTACATATTTCTTGCACAATCAGAAGTTCCAATATGCTGCTTCTTCCTCCCAACCGCTCTCCGCCAGGATGTTAGGATCATCTAAAATCTCATAGTGAAGCCCATGTGCGACCCCCTTCACTTTACCCTTTTTCTTCTGGTCACCTCTTGAAGTCATCCCATCAGTACCCGCAACACCCTCAGCGGCCATGACCAAGAACTTGAATTTTTAAGTACTTGCAATGAAATAATCTCTGCACGTGTAATCTTGACACCGGTGTTTGTACAAAAAATCGTCAAAGATTCGCCGTAATAAGAATTGGACCCCTTCTCTCCACCAAGTAGGCGCAGTCAGCACCACGCTAAACACGTGGCAACAACAGAACATCTGACTTGGCTCACAACAAAGTGCCGGAGAGAAGAAGTGAAGAAAATGAAAGCGACCGTCCGCCCTTATACCTGTCCAACCAAACCTAGAAGCAGTCCGGCGCCGGACCGATGAATGGCTAATGCGGACGCGCCTCGGACGTGCTATTTGCCTACCGGACCTCCGCCGTCCGCCTCCGCGACGTCCGACCGCCTTCCGGTCCGCTTCGGGAACGGCCGTTAGGCTGCGCCTCCGCTTCGGCACCCTCTACACCACGCCGTCCGCTTCGGCTCCGTCCGACCGCCGCAGCGTCCGCCATGTGCGTCCAGATCCGACCGCCTAGTCTGTCCGCCCATTTCCGTCCACCTTCTTGATCTGCCCTCTCCGTCCGCCCTCTCGATTGATGTTTCCGTCCGACATGTTCCGTCCGCCGTGGAAGCAATGTTGAAATTATTCTTCAAACATTAAATTCTAGAAAAGGTTTCTTTTATGCCCACAGATGCCATTCAATGCAAGAAGCATCCAATGTGACAATTCATGTGGGAATGTTTAATAATTTTCTGTCCTCTCATTTTAACCCCTAAAGGACCAAGGCCCTTTTCCTGCCAAAAAACACTCAAAATTACCATTTCTATAGTAAAAAGTTAAAAAATTTGAAAAATATTTTTTTTTCTCATCTAACCATAGGATCATACACCTAAGTAGTATAAGAATGTGTAGAAAAAAAATTCAGAATTTTTGACCACACAAATTGCAAGATTTTAGCATTTAATGTGAAAAAAATAATTTTTTCAGCACATTGCGAGACTAGACTTTTTGACTTTGAACAATTTTAACTTAAAACTTTTGCACTACAGAGTTCTAAGCATTGAATGTTTGTAGTGGGGAATTGCGTTGAGAGTCTAGGAAAAAAAAAGCTCAAAAACACTTAATTATCATTCTTTAAAAAAATGTTAAACAGAATTAGATACGAGATAGAAGGAAAAACTAAAATATTCATATATTTTGAATGGAATTAAAATGCACTAATCCCAATGGTGAGATTGTTCTAATAAGTAATATAATGCATGGGAAAAAAAAAAAAAAAAAATTGAAAAATTGCATTCAGAAATGCATCCTAGAAGTTATTTTTTTGAAGAAGATGCTGTAATTGCCCAAAAAACAAGAATGATCATAACTTTCTCATAACAAATCCAAGTGAAATGAATCAAAGCTTTCCAAATAGGCAAAAATATAATCTATAAGAAGAAAATAAAAAATAAAAAATTCAAATTTTTGTCCATTTTTTTTTGTTGCCTGGGCAACCCACCGTCCCCTATTTGAGCTTATTTGGTCATAACTTTTGTTCACAGGCACCGATTGTGAAAAAAGTTATATTCCCACAAAGCTAATCAGATTTTCTACCTTTTTAAAAGTTTCAAAAAATCCACAGAAAATTTCAGCCCATAGGTACCTGCCCAAAAACGCATTTGTCTTCCAAAGGGACAATGGTCTTTTAGGGGTTAAAACGCCTAGTATACCAAAAACCCAAATTGTAAACCCTAAATCCTAGACCCTAGACCCTAAAATTCCCATAAGATTAAAGAATGAGGGCAAGTTTTTGGAGATTCCCGTTTAAATTTTAACAAATGATGTCTACACTAAATATTCATGGATTTTACAATTAGAATTCATATTGAACTTGTTATTTTCTTGTATTAGACTTTGTAATTCACACTTTGTAACATTGACTAAATTCCAGTGTGGATGAGATGTTGTTTTAAATGGTGAATGACAAGGGACCATTGTTTAGGATTCACCTTATAAATTTGAAGTAATAATTTTTTGCCAAAATAGTTTTTGATTGTACAAATGGTCCCTTGTATAAGACTTCTTCTAAATTTTTTTTTATCTTCGTACTCTATGTTTTTAGAGGGGACTTAAATGGAGTGCATATGAATTGTGGTTTGTAATGGTCAATGAGAAGGGACCATTGTTTAGGATTTCCGTTGTAAATTTTAAATAATGCCTAACAATTGGAGCTTGCTTTGCTATGCATTAAATATATTACTTTCATCAATTTTTCACTTGATAGAATGTAGATAAACAAAGTATGTATAATCTTTAAATGAAAATATTGACATCCTCATACAATACTCTTTAGAAAAAAATGATAGTGCAATATAAAGTAATTGAAGAAAAGATTTATATTGTAATTTTTTCAAAATAACCTTTGCAAAGATGAATACATTGCAATAAAAATGAATTAATACCATGGAGTATGAAAGTACAATCTTCACATTTGATTATGTAGAGCAATGCTGGCGATTGGTGCTTCCTTATTCTTTAATATCACATTTTAAAAAGACATGAAATTTGTCTATAATTTTGTGGTCTGAAAAGTTTCTTTGAAATTTCTTTAGAAGTATCCATTTGATTTTCAAATATTTCACAAATAGAATATACAGTATATAGTAGAAAGTAGACTATGGCTATTACAAAAGCAATTCAATTTCCATAGTATTATAATTCAAAATGGAATCATGATATTATAGAGGGCGTTGTGATTTTGGTAGTAGGATGTTTAGACAAAATAGTCGTGGATTGTACAAATGTTTCTTTTTTTGAAACTTCTAGTTTTTTTTTGGATCTTTGTACTCTACGTTCTTCGAGGGATTGAATTGGAATGCGGATGAATAGTGGTTTCATATGATAAATAACAAGGGATCATTTTTTACCTAACACACTCCTTCTCTTAGATTCTATATCCTTACAATTAGCCTTGCTAAAATAACAAAACCTCTAGCCAATATATGATTGTACGTGAGTAGCGAATATTATGTGTTAATGAGGAAGCTAGTCAGGTACTTTGAGGGTTTGGAGGGCAGAGTTTTGAGTTTCAAACTTAAAGGTTTGTGGTTGGATTCCACTACAAACATCCCGATTGGAGACATGAAACTCCACCCCTCCAGTAAATAATAAACCCCTTCATAAGCAAATCATCATCCCTCCCACATACAAACACAAATTCCCGGGACGTTTTTTTTTTCTTAAAGTGATGGGCTACCACAACCAAACCAAATTCCCCAACAAAGGGGGTGACATCACCACACAAGGGAGAGGATGTCATTGGGATTCAAACACCAGACTGCCTCCAACCCAAATGAGTTGTAAGAAGCCCATGACTTACGGCCATCCCCTCGATGGTACTATAAATTCTCCTCGGTCCTACACGGAATGACCTTCGGTGTGACATTGTGAGTCCTTTGCAATTTTATCCTTTATTTTGAATTATCCCAAAGCCCCCAACATGAAACACGACCTGTCCAATGTGCTCTCCGTCTTGCCGCCCGCCTTGCTGTCCGCCCTGAAAATTGCTGCTGCTGCCAAAGAGTCCGACCAATTGGGACCTCGTCCGCCCTGTTGCGGCGTCCGTCGTATGCATCCGCCATGTGCGTCCGGATCCAACCGCCTAGTCCGTTCGCCATTTCCGTCCGCCTTCTCCGTCCGCCCTCTCGACCAATGTTTCCGTCCAATATGCTCCGTCCGCTGTGGAAGCATTGTTGAAATTATTCTTCGAACATTGGATTCCAGAAAAGGTTTAGTTTATGCCCACTGTTGTACGCGTAATCTAGGCGTAAGTATCCTTAACACAAATAAATGTGCCAAAATAACACGAAATATCGTCCCAGGGAATTTCTGGATTTTTATGTAGTATATTTTAGATATCCGATTTTTCTATCTTTCTTTCTTCTCACCTACTTACTCTTTTTCCGGCTTCTTTCACAATCCGGATCATAAACTATCCGGAATCCAGTTTATGTTTCTTAACCTGGTTTTCAATACCTCTGTTTTACCTTCAGAGGGTCCACTAGTTGATCTTTGAAGGGGGTAGGGACTTCACCACCTTTGTTCTACTACAATTCTAATAAACACAAATAAAAACACCCGAGTACTCAAAAGATTGCAACAAGACGAGAAGATCCGGATCCTCACAGCTTCCGGATGGTAATTCCGGACAGCAGGTCACTCAGGAATACTTCACTCTCCTTTATTACAACGACACATCTCAGAGTCAAGAATAAGCATAGAGGTGTGATCTTTCTAGAGGTTAGATGAATTTCTGAGGTTGGCAGATCTTCCGGACAGGTGGGGACTTCCTCAGGCGGGTGCTTACCTCCACACGGCTTGACAATTGGACTCGTTTCCCCGCTACTCTCAGATCCGGACTACTCTCGTAGTAATTTAAAGACACAATGCTTAACTCCTAAGTCAATAATCCAACAACATTACAATAGCACACTCCCGACTTAGACCGTATTCTCCTAAACTCGGATTCCTCCTCACCCGTCCTTTCCTTCCAACACTCAGACCATTGGTCAACACAATCCGGATACACTGATAGAATGAAAATGCATACCCAAGGGCTTAGATTTCGAAAAGGGAATGAAATCAATACCTTAAATGAGGCTGTTTGTTTGTTTGTTTGTTTGTTTGTTTGTTTGTTTGTTTTGTTTTGTTTGTAGCGTGGACAACTTTCTGATCGTGCGTCCCCCGGCCGCGTGCTTGGTACCGTTGGAAAGCTCTCGCCGAGGAGGGGTGCATCGGCTTGGTTTTGTGGCGTTTGGAGCGATGGTGCAAAAGTTATTGAATTTCAAAGTATTTATTGCTTAAAAAATTAGAAAATTACTTTTACTTTGATTTTGGTGGCGTTCTTGGTACTGGGAGTGGAACCGGGAGTAGAACTGGGAGTTAAATCGGAAGTAGAACCAAGAGTGGAACCGGGAGTAGATGAAAATTGGGCCAACGGCACAGGGTCACACTAGTACAATTGAAATTCAACTAGGAGGAAATGAGAGGCAACTAACTTGCCCGCCCTTAAAAACCTAAAACAAAACCAAAGTCTACACCCTAAAAACAACAAAAGGCAGCCCACAAACCAGGGCAACCTCACACACACACCAAAGAAATCCCGATTTAACCGGAAAGTCCTTATCCCTAAACTTCCGGAACCCGGGCCCATGCTAGGAATCCGGTTTCGGAACAAAACCAACTAAATTCTAATCCACCTCTATAAGTAGTCCCCTTTCAACTACTTGGTCATCCGAGACTTCTTTGAACTCCTGGCTCCCTGTTTGGTTGTCGATTTACCGGAACTCTTTGCTGGCGTCATCTTGGCAGCTCGAGGCGGATTCTGCTGGGTCGTAGGAGACGTCTCCTCCTCATCCGTATCTTCTTCAGACTCAGTAGCGGATTCAAACTCACCAGATTTGGAGTCTTCAATCTCTTGCTTTGCTGGCTTCTTACCTTCCGGTTTCCGCTTCTCCGACTTCCGGAGTTTCAGTTGCTTCTCAGGTTCCACCATCTCAAGTTCTTCATCTGGATCCAAGAATTCGGCCTCCACTATTTCCGATCTCGTGTTCAGCCGGGTTTCCGGCTTGAGTTCCGATCTCGCCTCTAGAGCTGGATCTCCTAAATCGATCAATTGTGTCCCCTGTGCTGGTGACGGCTCCGACATGTGAGGAAATTTCTCCGAGTGCTCCCTTGCCGAGTTTATCGTCCCCATACCTTCTAAGAGATCTCTCTAGATTGGCAATCTCTGCCCAATCTTTCCGGATTCCGCCAGAGACTGTAAGGAAGGACTAAAAGTGCTTATAGTCCCCTACTTCTGGAAATGACCCGAGGAAGGTACTTGAGGCAGCTTGAACAGAGACTTCAAGCCTGAATCTTCTTTTGTTCTAGAAGTTCCGGCGACTCCATGAAGATATCCGGAAGTAGCCCAAACTTGTCCTTGGCCACATTCAGAGGACTCAGCAATTGCCGCATCTCGTCCAAAATGATCTTCATCTTGGCCTTGTAATCGACTAGGACTTACAACACTCGGGATCCGATAACAATGCTGTCGTTCTCGAGTTTCTTCGTGTAAAGCGCGGACCGGATGACCATATGTTCCGGTTGTTCTACCAACTCCTTCAAATCCCTGACGAGCTTCAGGGCATCCGTCTCCTTCTTCCGGGCTGAGATCGATTGTCCCTCCGTCCAGTAGAACTTGTTCTTGTAGTGATCCCGTTCCGCCTTAAGCAGTGCGATCTCCTTGTCCTTCTTTTGGAGTAGTGCCGGATCAGGTCTCTTCCGGAGTTCGTTGAAGATCTGATCCGTCTCAACATTTAATTCGCTAGCAACGCCCGTGATCACCCCTGCCATCTCAGAGTGCATCTTCCGGCACTGCACCATCCATCGGGCTCCGGCCTCATAGAAGTCCGATACATTGGAATGTTCCGGCGATGGCTGGGTCAGGGCCGGATTTGATTCCGGTATGTCCACACTCGCTCTTCGTGAGTCCGGATTGGTTACCTTATGCCGCTTCTTCTTCTCCAGCGGCTTCGGTTCCGGATCCTCCTCTTCTTCTTCTTCTTCTTCTTCTTCTGCTACTTCTCCCGTAGGCTTCAATTCCTCCGTGAATCCGTACTTCAGGATCTGCATTCCGGTCTCATAAGCAACTTGTTCCGGCGGGGTCATGTAATCATAATGATGATACATGTGGAACAAGTACGTGCTGAGCAGACTCTGCTTGGCCTTCTCGACAGCCACCACCATCATCTTGACCTTCTGGTGGATTAGGGCTGCCCAGTTCACGACCCGGCCTTCGAGTGCTCCGAAAATCGTATTCGCCACTGTAACCGTAATTTTGGTTGGCTTTTCCGGATACACAATGGGAATCAGGAAATTCAGTAACCTCCTATGGCGCTCATTGATACAGTCACTAACGGAGAAACCCTCCTTGTGGTGCGGTGGTTTCTTGAACTTTCCTTCATGAAACTTATCTGTTCGAGTCGTGTTTCTGGATCCGGACTGCGTCAACCCGTAAGTTTCCGCCCACATCCCTTCCGTCCAAGATGACAACCGACCCCTTGGCGTCGGCTCGAACTGGTTCGGCGTCCCCAAAACTAACTCACGAAGAAAATCTTCACTCCTAACTGTCCAGGGTTGTCGGATGAACCCGATACACCCTAGTTTGGAGAGATCTTCCTCTAACTCTAAGCGTTCACCGGAATCAGACGGAATGATCGGGTACAAGAGTTTGACAGAAGGAACAATCTTCTGCCCCTGCGCCGACGTTTCCGCCATTGTCCTAAAATCGGGTGCAATCGGCACCCTCCTTTCCTTCTCTCCCTATCCGGCCTAACTCACCACTCTTTCACTCTTCTAAGAGAAAACGCGCTCCAAAACCTGCAAGCACACACCTCTTCGAGCGGAAGAAAGAAGGAGAAGAATGAAAAGATTGTCCGCTTAAGTACCCGGCTAGTGACCAACACCCGTTGGTTCAGTCATTTAATGCGCCGCCATTTCCAAACGGATCCCTAGTTTTCGTAGGCCGGACCCCTAGTTCGTAGGTTGCCGGAATCCAAATCTCATTCCGGTTTCCGGATTCCGGTAAATTCCATTTATTACTTCTTCTACAAGTTTTTGTAAGCCGGAACTTCCTGACTAACTAGTTTCTACTAAATGTTCCGGTTCACGGTTCCACTACTACAAAATTTTGAAAATATTTACGGAATTGATCTTAAACTAATCCGGATTTCTAAATAATGACATTGCGTGTTCCCACACCCACAGATGCCGTTCAATGTAAGAAGCATCCAATGTGACATTCATGTGGGAATGTTTAACTATTTTTTGTCCTCTCATTTTAAAAGGCTTTGTATATCGTAAACCAAAATTTTAAATCCTAAATCCTAGACCCTAGATCCTAAAACTCCCATAAAATTAAAGAATGAGGGCAAATTTTTGTAGATTTCCGTATTAAATTTTAACAAATGATGTCTACACTAAATACTCTGGGATTTTACAATTGAAATTCATGTAGAACTTGTAAATTTCAAATAATGATGTTTGGTCGAAATAGTTGTGGGTTCTACAAATGGTCCATTATATAAAACTTCTTCTAATTTTTTGGAATGTTTGTACGCTACATTTTTAGAAGGGCTAAATTTAAGTGCGCATGAATTGTGGTTTTTAATAGTTTCATACGAGGCATTTTTGTTGAGGATTCCCCTTGTAAATTTCAAATAATGATGGGTTCTACAAATGATCCCTTGTATAAAACTTCTTCTAATTTTTTGGAATGTTTGTATTTTACATTTTTAGAGGGACTTAATTTAAGTGCGGATGAATTGTGGTTTCTAATAGTTTCATACAAGGCATTTTTGTTTAGGATTCCCCTTGTAAATTTCAAATAATGATGTTTGGATAAAATAGTTGTGGGTTCTACAAATGGTCCCTTGTATAAAACTTCTTCTAATTTTTTGGAATGTTTGTATTTTACATTTTTAGAGGGACTTAATTTAAGTCCGGATGAATTGTGGTTTCTAATAGTTTCATACAAGGCATTCCATCCCCTATGACGTCTGCTGAGTCGACCAGGTGACCGTTCGCTGCCTCCAGCGTACGTTTGTTTCCCACATGCCAAATGATGGCGATTGAGAGGGTCACCGACTTATCGATCTAGGACGGAGTCACTTACTCACTTACAATGAGATATTGAATGATCAATAGATATTGTTTCTGTGGTATCAAGACTGGAGTCATGCTTTAAAAGCAACCATTTAACTCCTAAATGCTCAAGGCACCGAACCCAAATCTGGTGTTTGCAGAACTTTGAAGTCAAATAAAACCTACAAAATTGCTATTTTTAGTAGCTTATATTTTTAGAAATTTCTTCTTGAAGTCTAATTTTAGTATTAAAAATCCGATTTTGAAAATAAATTATAGTGATTTTTCTATTCAAGGTTTTATACAAGGGTACCCATTGCAATCTTGACTTCCCTTAGTGTTGAGAGTTCTTGGGAATGAGCCTCAAGTGTACCAGATCTCGGAGAAAAAATTACATTCAAAATTCATTTAAAAAAATTGTAGAGTAGGTTTTTAGAAGCCCTAAATTGATAAGGGTTATACAAGTTAGGCCCTTTAACCTCAAATTTTTTTGGTCACCAACTTTTCAGATTTGACTTGTGTAAAGAAGGTTAAAAGATTTTTGTAGTTTTAGCACCCTTAATCCCTTATAGTCAAAAATTATAATCTTTCACTCAATAAGTGATATTGTTATGTTTTCTTTTTCTATGATATCTCTAACATGTCCAATTCCAATTTGTACGGTTACAGTTAAAAAAAACTTGATACAATTTATCAAAATGTTAGCATTTTGTTCAATTTAGAGCAAATTCCAAGAAACACAAAATAGGCCTTGGGCATTTCGGGGTAAGGGCTGGGCTGCCTTTTTTGTAGGTTTGACGGAATGCAGCCCCATCTACCTTGCACACACCCCCGTCCGCGACGTCCGACGTCTACGTTCGCGTTTCCGACGTCTCCGTTCGCCATGGTGATGCCTCCGTCCGCTATGACACCGGCCCCACAATCCACGTTCCGTGTCCGCCTTCCAGCACCATCCGCCTTTCCCCTTCGTCCGCTTTCTCCGTCTATCGATCCGTCCACCCGTCGTCGGTGGCCGTCTAATCTATCGGACGGCGATTTTTGTCCGCTTGATC
This sequence comes from Neckera pumila, assembly GCA_963969595.1. Taxonomy (NCBI): domain Eukaryota; kingdom Viridiplantae; phylum Streptophyta; class Bryopsida; order Hypnales; family Neckeraceae; genus Neckera; species Neckera pumila. The sequence continues at coordinate 23,416,872 of OZ018417.1, read as the reverse complement.
CTGGCGTCTGCCTCCAGGCCGTCCGATGCGGTCATACGCGTCTGCCTCGGCTCGTCCACCATTGTTCTGAATAAATAGCGGGGCAAACAGCTCATTTCTTCAAAATTGTTTCCCTCCTGGAGTGGACGATCCAGTGCCTGATTTTAGTCTAAGGCTCTGCGCGTCCCTTCCGGTCAGGTGCGTGAATGGTTGGGCTTGAAGGTGGGACTGCTTCACGCAGTTTATTTCAAATGAGTATGTAAGGGTTTTTTATTGTAACTGTGTAACATTTTGTTTGCACATTGGAGAAATTCATGTGAACTTGGTAATCAAGAAAGAGAATTTAAATCAGATCACCATGCCTCGCGATAAACCCTCAAAAAATAGTAAGAAGGGCAAGTCCCAAGACATAAATTGGGACGATTGGGCCAACCCGAATTGTGTAGCGGAAAGTGGATGGGAGTCGTCATCCAAAAAAACTTGGTCTTGCACTATGTGCAAGAAGTACGTGAAAATGACGCACCTCGCCAAAATTTGGCCAAAAGAATGCGCCATTGTACAAGTTTCTCGTTGGGAAGGTGCATAGTTGTCGTGCTTGAGCAAACACTTCGTCCATCGATACAATGAAGTAACGCGGAATGCTAATATACGTGACTCCAAACCAAATATCATGAACTATTCCAACATGGCCATGGTTTGGGCGGAGATTGTACTCCACAAAGATGTAGATTGGCGCACCATTTATGGAAAATCGGTGACCAATTTGAATCGCAGTGAAGCAACTATTTATACAAGCTGGACTCAACTAAGCAATTGCATGCCAGAGTAGTCCAATCGAGGGCAGTTTGGATTTCTTGCAATAGTGATGCCGGATTGTCGTAGCACAGAAAGCACAAAACCTTCCCTAAGGCCTTAGTGGACCCTAAAGTGACTCGTGTATCGTTCCGCAGAGATCTTGATGTAATTCTCCTAATTGGCCGAAATGAAGTGAGTTCATATCCCAAAACAAACTCCAAGTACTAGTCTAGACCGGTTCCAATTCCAGTAATCCGGAACCGGAAACTCCTTTTCCACGTATATTTCTATCCGGTCTAGAGTATTTAACTATGTAATAAATTCGAGTTTAACCTCTGGACCAAGAGGGATCTGCAACTTGGGCTTCAGGAAAGACGCTTAATTCCTATCCTCCGAGTTTTAACGTGTCAGAAGATCAACGATATAAATTTCAAAAGAAAACCTTGACAAAAACAACGAGAAAGAGACTTTCCTCACAACTAGACCGGATTGACTACTCAGGCTAGCAGGTCACACAAGACAGTCTGGATTCTCCTATCAATTACTACAACGACGGACCACAAGACAATCCACGGCCTAGGTAGAGAAGGGGTGTCAGGAAAACACAGGAGAGCTATGATACTTCTTGACAAAAGCAAGTTCTAATCCTCGCAAGGAAATCCTATTGTATCCTGTCTAACACACAATCTCTCCAGGGATCGGATACTTCCTATATCCGGGTATCACTTCCTCCTTACCCACTCTGCACGATCTCACTGCTCTCACAATAACACGGACAAGTGCTAAAAGGTACAGCTCACGGTTTGTGAATTGAAAGAAACTTCAATGGCATTTGCAGAAAAAACTGAGAATACAAAGTATGAAAATGCTACCCGGATTAAACCTAAAATCTACCTTCAAATACTAAACTACCGTTCAAACTCAAAAAGCGCCTAAGGCCCAAAACAGCAAGAGGAATGATACGTTTCATTCCTAACTTCCTGTCAATTTTAGGCAACCTAAGCTACAATAAAAAAGTTTCCACTTAATGTGGATCTTAGATCTTAAAAATCCGGACTCAACTTGAGTCTTAACTCCTTTTACACTAAAAATATTCTTACTCAACTACTTGTCAAAAATCTAGGCATGCAGCCCTACAATTACTGCCAGAATCTTCACCTACTTTCTAGTCTTCTTAACTGGAGAAAACCCCGCCTTTGTTGGTACCTTCCGGACCACGGGCTTCTTTCCGGTCTGCTGTCTCGCCATCTGCTTAGACCAGACTTTGGCCTTCTCTCTGGCCGCCTTCGCCTTCGTTGCTCGGGTCTCTGCCAGGGCCTGATCGGGATCTGAATACGGTTGAGAATCCTCATCGGACCTGGATTCCTCTTCCTCATCATCGGAATCCTCTTCGTTTTCTTCCTCTTTCTAAGCCCTGATGAATTTTTTTTTAGCCGACGGTGGCTCAGGAACCTTTCTCTTCTGCGGGACTAGAGCAGGTCTGGCCACCTTGCTCTGAGGTGTTGCCTCTCCTCCAACTGGTTTCCTGATCATACCTTTATTGGGTGATCCTGATGAAGTCCCGCGACCGGCTCCAGCCTCCATCTTCATCAGGGCCGTCATCTTCTCTGCCTCGCCAAACTGCACCTTCTTCCCCGGAGTCTTGGGAGAAGACTTGGAGGGGGAGAGACTGCTGATATTCTTTGTCTTGGTTCTCTCCTCTGGATTTGATCCTCCTGGTCCGGTTGCCGGTTCTGGTCCCTGTGCTTTGGCTGGATCCGGTGCCGTCACCTTTGTAATCTCCAAATCGTCATCCTCCGGAATTGGGTTGGGTACCTTGGTGCTTTCCACCTCGATCTGCTGCTCCTGACTCGTCTTGGTTTCTTGGTGCTCCTCAGGTATAGGTAAAGTAGGTTGTTCGTGGAAAGTCTCACCTTTACCCATGTCTTCTGCTGCCGACTGTTGAACTGGCTCTTGATCCGGTTCCGGTCTCGGTGCAGGCACGCTATGAGGATTCACCTCATGCATCACTTCTCTCAGCTGCTCCAACGTCGACTCCATCTTTTTATGGTAAGTGATCATCGCCAATAGGAGCTTCTGGTGCAGCTGTCTTCCCTCCGTCATCACTTGTTGGTCAAACAAGTTAGCCTTGTTGACCACTTCACCCGGATGGGTGATAAATTCCCAGATTCGGGAAAGGGTATCCTTCGTCTGCTTGGAGAACGTCCTCTCCAACTCTACCTCTTCCGTTTTCTGGCGTAACTCTTGTTTAAGAGCGGCCACTTGGCCGGAAAGCTTCACCAATTCCTCCTTACTCTCATTCTTCTCCTTCTCCCAGTTGAGCCGGATCACCCGAGTCAAGGCTTGTGCTGGATGGTCAACGCCCATCGTGGTGCAGATGGCCTGCATTGCACCTTGTACCACCGCGTATCGTTTCCTGAAATCACTCAGATCTCGGGTGATCCTGTCCAAAGGTTCTTCCCTCCAGACCGGATCGGTATCCTTGGTCTCATCTCTCTCTACCGGATCCTTTCCTCTCGTTTCCTCACCCTTGTCCTCAGCCTCACTCTTGTCCTCCTCATCATCAGACTCATCCTCATTGTCCTCATCGGAGGACTCTTCCTCATTTCCAGTCTCCTGATCTAAGTTAGGGACCTCAAATTCTACTAGTGCTGCGGCTGCCTCATATTCTACCTCTTCCTCTTTTGTCATCACCTCCTCCGAGTTATACAGGTGGTAGAGGAACGGACAGATGGCGGAAGGCTTAGCCTTCCCGACATTGTTGACCATTTTCAACACTTGGTCCTGAATTACCAAACCCCAATCTACCTTCCGGTCTCCTGACAGCGCGCCAAAGACTGTATTGGCGAGTGTCAGAGAGACCCGGCTTGGCCTTTCCGGGTTAAGAATGGCCAAGACGTATTGTAGTAAACGCCTCTCTCTCTCATTGACACAATCCGTAACCGCGAACCCATCCTTCTTGCTAATGGGGGTATGAAACTTACCCACCGTGAATTGGTCCTTCCGGGATGCGTTGCCTTCGCCCTCCCGGTCGAACCGGTACACCTTCCTCCACATCTCCGCCGTCCACTTCTTGGGTTTTGCACGGATCGTGGTCGCGGCCTGAGATGGTGCTCCCGAACTCAACTCCGCCACTATTGCTTCACTCCGGAAATCCCATGGTCTGATCAAGAAGCCGGCGCATCCCATTTGTTCCAAGTCCTCTTTCAGATCCGCCATCTCCTTGTCATCCTTGGGTAATCGCGGCATCACATAGTGCAGCGAGATGGTCGCTCCTTCGCTGTGACTTGCGGCCATATCTCCCGTCAATCAGAGAGAACCGGTCTACTGTCGGGTATTGGTAAGACTAATGATCCTCACGGCTCACTCTCTCTCTCTCCTTTCAGATGGAAGGTATTAACTCTAAGCTCCGGCACCAACAACCTTCTTTCTCTCTCAATAACCTTCCAACACTCTCGCCTGCAGTCTTGTCAACTCAACACACCAATACTACCTCTCAGACCGGAAACCAGTAATCGCGTACGCTGTATATTTCTCCGTCAGGGCAGGAAATCACAAGTGACCAACCTTTGGACAGATAGGATCTAAAAGAGCCAATCTCAGCAGCTCTTAGTAATTACCCTAATTAAGGCCTTGCCCGTTAATCCTGCCCGTTTAGGATTCCCGTTAACTAATGATTAGAACGTGCCCCTTGTTCCCTAGGGCTAAGTAGGTCACCGTTGGATGGCGGTGTCCTGTTTTCCCTTTCCTGACCCGGTCTAAGCAAAGTCTAATTCCGGTTCCTTGTTTCCGGTACTTTCAGTTAACCTTTACTCTAATTCCTGATCAGTCCATTTCCGGTTTTTGGTTCTAAACATTAGACGGTCTATAACTATCGAAAAATCGAAAAATTTTACTACTAAGAAGAATATTATTCCTTCAATTATATTTTAATATAGTAAAACTAGATTTTCATGTTCCGACATGGATGCCGAGGATGAATACTCAGACGACAACGACGATGATGATGAGGGTGCAACGCGTGTGACACCTGTAGAGAGGCACGAGCGTAAGGAAAGCCGAGAAGACATTGAGTATGAGCAGCAATTGCAAGAAGCAACGCGTAGAAGTCTGGAAGACCGTGGGAGACAATAAGGGGAACATGGGTCATACCGTCGCAGTGATTCTAGCCAAGGGGGCTCGCAATACTATTATGGATCCACTACAGGTGGTTCTAGCCGAAAGGGCTCACAGTACTATTCTGGATCCAGTGCAGGTGGTTCATATGCACATCATGAACATCAAGGATCATATGAAAGTGAAAAAGCTGCACGTGATCCACAAGCTTGGGGCCGTGGTTCATACAACAATAACAACCCTCAAATTGGCTCTTGTAGCGGAGGAAGGAGCTATGGAACCACGCACTATACTCCTTCTAGTGAGGGCGGGTCTCAGTACGATTCAGGGCCTATTCCAGGTGGTTCGTATAGGCATTATGGAAGATATGATACCGGTGGTTCAACTGGAGGACCGTCCGAATGAAATCTTCTAGTTCCCCCTCCAACTTTTGAAGGTCCTTACTACGGAAATTATGGACAAGGAGGTGCATCAACCAGACATGGAGACACCTACGGTGGAGGACCATATCTCGGAATTTATGGGTCGGGGTCTACCTCCCCAACTCAAGGAGATGACACCGATTCAAATTCCGAGTAAAGTATGTTGGACTATTGTAGGCACTGTCGCACAATACAATAAAGTGATTTTAATTAGCTGCCATAAAATTATAGAATGTGGCAAGCGTAGTAATGTAATGATGGTAAGTATTACAGAGTTATTTTTGAGTTTTGAAGAAACACAATACATCACAATGTGTACGTAGAATAGTAGATTAGTAGGTTAGTGTATTTAGCACTATTATCGCAAACCATTGATGTATAATTTGTGGATTTTTTGATAATGAATATTGCATTCGATCGCTTTCTATTCTTTTGCCATGTGAATGTCAGTGTGCAATAGTGCATAGATGATGAATATATACTTTTGTACATTTGAATTGAATAAATGATATGTGATTGCTACATATGTAGGCAATCAAAGTAGAAGAATTCATCATCAATGTTTGTCCATAAATGCAATGAAGTTACCATAAAAAACATATAACATTGAAGCTGAACTTGCCGTTTTTGGGGGGGAATTTGATATGCATGATGAAATTGGGAGAGGTTGGATTGATGGAGCGATATTTATGTTGAAATCAATAAAACATTTGAACCTATGAAGTCCCAAAGCAACTATTCTGCCCAAAATGACATGAAACTACCATTTTGGATATTGACCCCTCTATTGCCATGCGAAAGGATAAATGTGAAAACTGCCCCCTATTTTGTGCCGCTTTAATTTTATATTTCTTCTCATTTTGTAACTAATTCAGGGCCTGTGAATGCGAATATGAATTCAAAAATTGCATATTTTATCAAATGTGAGAAACAATGAATTTCAATGTTTTCTAGAAGATTAAACCTCGGGGCAATATAGCTGTCAGTTCTCTCTAAAATCCTAACCATAGGATCTTCTACTTTACTTATCTGAAAAGATGTGGAAAAAATTTCATGAAGTTTTACCGTACCAATTAGAAGACATTAGCATTCAAATTTGAAAAGAAACTTTTTTTGGGTTGTTGTCTTGCAATTTTAGATAACTGTAATCTCCATTTCACCATTTGTGTTATTTTTTGGGCACTACAATTTCAGAATTTCAAACTTTCTATGCTGATGGATTGAATTTAGAGTCTAATAAAGAAATCAAGAAAGAAAAAATTGGTCTTCATTCTTTGAAAAATTGTTAAGTACAAGTATATCCAAAATTGAACAAGAAAATGAAATTGTTGTTTTCTTTGGAATGCAATTGAAATACGATTGAAATATAATAATCCCAATGGTTAGGATTGTTGTAGAAAGAAAATATAACCCTATCTAGAAAAAAAAAATTTAAAAATTTAAAAATTGCATTAAAAATTGAGTTCTAACTGCGATAAGTAATTTTTTGAAAAACTTACTTAGATTGCTCCAAAATAAAACTAGTCCATAACTTTGCTCTGAGAATCACTTTCTTAAAGTGGCGGATGGCGGACGGGAACGTGCCATCCGCCTTCCGCGCCTGCCGTCCGAGTAGCCCCCTTCCGTCCGCCCTCCGCCATCTGCCCAATCCCCTTCGTCCGACCAGCCCCCCTCCATCCGCAGGCAGTTGTCCGAGCAATACCCCTCCGTTAGCCAAAGATGTCTGAGGACTCCCGCTGCGTCCGCTTCCCCGTCTGAGCGGTCGACCTTCCGTCCGCCACCTGTCGTCCAAGCGGTCAACCTGTCGTCTGCCACCTGCCGTCCAAGCGTGCGTGATCTCCGTCCGACTTGGCTCGCGGAACATTGGATCTTGCGGACGGTGGACCGCACGCCTCATTTGAGCCGTCCGATGTAGCGTCGTCCGACCGCCTTGCGGTTCGCTCGACTATAAGAGGGGCGGACGACCTATCCGCTCTTCACTTTTGTTTTCTCCCTTGCATCTTGCAAGAGCGGAGCAAAAAGCTTGGTGGCTTAAGCATGGCTTAGGTCTCCATTGATTCCTTTCCAAGGGAAAACAGAAGTCAAGATTTGGAGGCCGTCTTATTGCTTTTTTTTCAAACTTTGGCGTAATTGTCTTTGGAAGCAAAGTCTATGGGAATTCCAAAATATTCATTCATACGAAGAAATCCATCACGATGGTGCCAACGAAGAAGGCAGCAAAGAGGAAGCACAAAGAACATGAGCGCCCATCGAGCAGTGCGCCCGATAAAGAGCAGCCTTTTTATGCATTGAAATGTTTTTTGATCAAATGCACAGTCGACTTCTATGAGACGGAAAGCACTATGTCCCTGCATACCAAATGTATTCTTTACGGTGAAGAAGGTCCGGAGAAATTCAAGGCTGATATGTGGAAACGATTCATGGATGCAGTCAACATTCCGGAATAGCAACAAGAGACAGACAAGAGGGGCTTTAACCAATTCTTGAAAAATAAGGTCCAAGATTCATTGTGGAATGTAAAGGATACCCTAGTAAAGTATGGGAAGCATCACCGTGTAGGTGATGAAGCCTTTGAGCAAGTGATTCTCAGAGTTGAATTGTTCGTTAGCCATTTTGCTCCGTTCGTAAAGAGCCAGAATAGATGAGGGTCTCTACATTGGTGGAAAAGCGCTAATGGAGTTGTTGAATTGGGTAAGGGTAGACGACATCTCATAGCGCTTCCTAACACGGCAAGAGTGATTTCACAAGACGAAGAAGTCCGGAAGGGCGGGTATACAACAATTCAAAGGGTCAGAATTGAAGATTGTCCAGAGATTCCTAATTATTGGGAATTTGCAGCAAAGATATCCAACCAACACATCAGACATCCTGAGCTTGCAAAATTGGAACACCAGAATGAATCAATGGCAGTGAGAATTCCACATGTTGGAGTTATATGGTTTGCTGTTGTTCATGCAACAAAGTATGAAGGGTACTCGTATTGGTGGAACGACGGAACACTACGACAGATGCTGAACCTCAATTGCTCTATTGAAGACAACATACATGTTCACTTGATGTATAGCAATCCAACGGATGCAGAGATGATTGACGCTTTCCGCCTAGCTTGGTTTAGAAAGAAACGGACGGAGCTTGCATGGGCATTACTACACATCATGCGAGCAGTACACAATGCAGGACATCTTCACAATGATATCTCTCCAGACAACATTATGTTTCACTTTCCAGAAGAAGAGTCACATGTGTACATTGGAGTTTGCGATTGGGGAATGACTACCTTAGCAGCAGAACCGCCTAAATCTTTATATGTGTTCACTTCAACAAGTGACATGAAGGAGGCTTTGTCTCGGAGGTGGTGATTGAATCCCAAAATAGCATAATTATCTGCACGAGAGAAATGGAGATGCAATTATCATTCCAAGTTTGTCACGTGCATCGGAGGAATATGCGGTTTGCAAATTAGCTTGGCAAATCAACGGGGACTGCATGTCCAACGAGTACTGGAAGTTGAACATGAAAATGGACAGTATAAGCAAGTTCAACCACCACACATTGGCGTTAGCATTTCAAAATTATTTGGAGCGACCTTGTCGAGAAGCCCTAGAAAACGCAAGCAATTTAGCCCACATCATCAATTGGTTCTGCAATACTTTTTGTTGGCCTGTACCTGATGAACATTTTCGACGTTCATATGAATAGTTTTCCATAATATATAGCAGGAAGTATGCCTATATCTTTAGTAAATGTAAGAATCCGGATGTATGCGCGCAAACTGTATGTTATATTTACAGCAGCACTGTATGATAATATAAGTGAAATTTCATGTACTTTTCAAATTCTCTACTCCATTCCAAATTTTCAATTACTAATGATTACAGTCTTTACTCTTTAGTGACAATGAACATATATTCATCTTGAATGAGAATGGCAGTATTAGATGTTGATGGATGTTGGTTTGGACGTTGGTAAAGATGTGGTCCAAATCGTATGATGTATTTTGTATCGATGGAATAGGAAAATCGAAATTGAATTAATTTCAGGGAGTGTATCTTTAACCTTGAAAGTACAGAAAGGATAGCTTTATGAAAGATTTAAAATTTTCTTGGTAATTTGATCAAAATTAGGTCGACATTTAGTATTGATGGATGTACATGATACAATTATGAAGAACTAGCATTTCTTTTTCATCATTAATAGAAGGAGGATTTTTTTTTATGAGTTTGGATACTGAACTATATATTTTGTGAGCTTACATGCTAATTGGAATTTTTTATGAGTTTTGGTTCTTCATTGAAAAATTTTGCACCATTTTATTCGAAGTCTACTTGTAGCATTGTCCAATTTTGACAATGATTGATTCTGATTTTTATGTTCAAGAGTTTATGCAAGGGTACCCATGGCAATCTTCAATTTCCGAAGTGTTGAGCATTGTTGTAAATGCGCCTCTTCCACAATAGATTTTGGAGAGGAAAACACATTAGAAATTCATTTACAAAATGGTGGAGTATATTTTCCAAAGCTATAAGTTCATTGCAGTTATCCATGTTAGGCACTTTAACCTCATACTCTAGGCTGACCAACTATTTAGATTTGACATGAGAAAAGAACATTAAAAGCTTTCAAATCACTTTAGCAATTCTAACCCTGAAGGGCCATTGTCCGTACAGCGGACATTTAGGATATTGGGCAGATAACGTTGGGCTGATTTTTTATCCATATTTTTTTTAACTTTTTTCAAAATAGAAAAAATGATAAGCTTCGTGGGATATATATATAATTTTTTAATCGATGCTTGAAAAGAAAAGTTATACCCAAATGAGCTCAAAACAAGAGAGAAGGGGTAGCAACAAAGATAAAAAATGTAGGATTAATTTATCAATGGAATTTTTACGGGAATTTTTACAATTTCTCCCCAAAAAAATTCCACACAATTTAGTTTCATTGCTACAACAATCTTACCATTGGGATTAGTGCAATTTAACTCCATATTGAACATATAAAGATTTTACATCTTCCTTCTATCTTTAGTTTTATAACTTTTTTATTAATGAAAAATAGTTTTTTTTTTTTTTTAAATTTCTCCTAGACTCTGAACTCAATTCTCCTCTATGAGGATTTGAAGCTTAGAACTCTGTACTGCAGAAATATTGCATTAAAAATGTTGGAAGTCCTAAAATCTTGTCGTATAGTGTGAATCAAATTTTGTTTTCTTCACTTTAATTGCAAATATCTTGCAGTAATGCAGTATCTACGGGCAAAAATTCTAAAATTTCAGATACACATTGTCATACTAGTGAGGTATAAGATTCTACAAATAGATGTGCCGATGTGGAGATAAACTATTTTTCAATTCTTCTTGATGTTTCTTATAGAAATGTGACTTTCAAGTGTCTCTTGAAGAAAGAAAAGCGTTCATCCTTTAGGGGGTCTCAACCTCATGGTGAAACATTATAGTCTTTCAATCTGTAAGTGATATTCTTGTGTATTGTTTTTCTATGTGATTCTTAACCCCTGAAGGCCCAATAGGCCAATACCTTTTTTTTGCCAAAAAACACCCAGAACTGCCATTTTTTAAGCAAAGAGTGACAAAAAATTGAAAATGTTTTTTTTCCACATCTAACCATAGGATCTTACAAGTAACTAGTATGAGAATGTGTGGAAAAAATTTCAGAATTTTTGACCACACAGATTGCAAGATATCTACGTTTAAAGTGAAAAAAACAAAATTTTCAACACATTGTGGGACTGGATTTTTTGATTTAGGAAATTTTTAACTTAAAATTTTTACACTACAAAGTTTTGAGCTTTGAATGTCTATACTCTATAGTGAAGAATTGAGTTGAAAATCTATCCAAAAAAATATATTCAAAAAACCTTAACTTTCATTGTTGAAAAAATTGATAAGTAGAAGTAGGTCCGAGATAGAAGGAAAATCTAAAATATTCATATATTTTAGATGGAATTAAAACGCACTAATTCCAATGATCAAATTGTTCTAACAAGTAAATTTAACCATGCAAAAAACAAAAAATTGAAAAATTAGGAAAACTGCATTCAAAAATGAATCCTATTAGTAATTCTTTTCAAAAAGATGCTCTAACTGCCCGAAAAACAAGAATGTCCATAACTTTCTCATAACAAATCTGAATGAAATGAATCAAAGCCTTTTAGATAGACAAAAATAAAATTTATGAGGAAAAAAATACTAAAAGTACTAAAAACAAAAATGCAAATTTTTTGGCCTACCCGCCGTCCCCTACTTTGAGCTTGTTTGGTCATAACTTTTGTTACCGGGCACCAATTGTGCAGAAAATTATATTCCCATCAAGCTAATTAGTTTATGTACCTTCCAAAAAAGTTTCAAAAATCACCACAAAATTTCAGCCCATACGGACCTACCCAAAAACGCATTTGTCTCCAAAAGGGACTACGGGCTTTTAGGGGTTAACATGTCTAGTTTGAATTTGTACGCATCCACCAAAACCGTCCAAGACTCCAAGAATACGGCAGACGGGAATCGGACGGCAAAGCGAACGGATTTGGCGGACGAAGCGAATTGTCGTGGTCGGGGCAGTCAACGCCGCAATGCACGGACGCTGCGTCCGAGCACCCTTTCCCCGATGGATTTGGCGGACGGGACGCTGGAGGCCTAGCGGATGGTGACTGCGTCCGCCAGCCCATCCGCCATTTTTGGCGGACGGTTCGGTGGTCAGTACGTGCGTCCGCCATTTTGTCCATAGGATTCGGCGGACAGACTGGCAGACGCACCCACTGACTGCCATACTGTCCACCAAAAATGGTGGACGGACTGGCGAATTCACCCACTGACCGCCGGACCGTCCGCCAAAAATGGCTGACGGACTAGCAGACGCTTCCTGTGACCGCTTCGGAGTGGACATCAGACGGGCGATATTTTTTAATAAAAAAAGGACCCCCCCCCCAAAAAAAAATGTCACGGGACGTCCGCCACCCCCCTGACGTCCGGACTCGGACACGGACGCCCTGACGTCCGGCCAGCCTTGCTTTTGTGAATCATATTTTTTATTGGTCAATGTAGAAAATGACTTGTGAGTCATATTATTTATTGATCAATGTGGAAAATGACTTGTGAGTCATATTTTTTATTGATCAATGTGAAAAATGACTTGTGAGTCATATTTTTTTATTGATTAATGTGAAAAATTACTTGTGAGTTATAATTTTTGTTGGTTTGAAATATGACTCTTATGAGTCATATTTTTTGCTAATATAGTAGTTCACATGGAATGTTACTAGTAATATTATTATTGAATGTAATCATATTTTATAAAGTAAGAAGTCACTTTTTTTCATGACTGCGAGCATTATGTGACTATAGCCAATCATATTTTGGGCAAATTTTTGGGTGGAATATGACTCAAGTAAGTAATATATTCCAAATAAGTGAAAGTCAAATTTCTTAGATTTTTGTGTGTGGTTTGTAATGATTGGAAAATTGAATTTTATAATAGCAAAGAAGAGGCAATAATTAATAAGCAACAGGATGCAAGAATTTAGAAGCAAAAAGAAACAAGATCTAAAAGGTATTAAGAAGAAAAAAGAACTAAGAGGCAATAAGAAACATTCAAGAGCTAAAAGGCAATAAGAAATAAAACCTAGAAGGCAACAAGAAACAAGTATGGAAAGGCAGCAAGAAACAAAGAAGATAAAGAAGAAGCTAATATAGCCCAATGGCAATTAGGGTTTCAAAATCCTAAATTAGTAGTGGCTAGGGTTTCAAAACCTTAAATCAATGGCGGCTAGGGTTTTAAAATCCTAGTCATGCATATGACTAGCTCTAGTCATATGACTTGTCCTAATCATACACATGACTAACTCTAGTCATGTGACTTATCCTAGTCATATACATGACTAGCTCTAGTCATGGAACTTGCCTCAATTATGCGGCTGATCAAATATGACTATATTAAGCAATTAAGCTATTTTAAAAATGAAATTGGATCCAAAGTAGATATTTATTGATACTAAAACTCCACAAAATGCATAAATGAAAGGTGCAAAGTCTTAAACACCTATAGTTATGGAAAAAAAAAGACATACAAGTAAATGCCATGCATCTGCCAAAATATCTACATCCACGCATAAAGAATGTGTGGAAGTAAAAGTATTTAATAGAAGCATTATTTATTTAAAAGCATCTTTGAAGCAAAAAAAATTTATGCTTTTAAATCTATATCCTTAAAAGAACATCCAAACAACCATCTGTCCATCTTTTGATGCACGCGTGCCCAAAATAAGCTTCAATCTTCATATAAACAATTCTGTGACTTCAAAAGGGCCTATAGAGACCCTCCATTAATGTGGTTTATATAACATTGTTGAGAACCTTTTTGAAGGAAGAAACAAACTGCAATACATGACATATATGAGCGTTTCATCTATATCCTTGTGATAAAACATGCATAGCCATGTTCTTCATTGTTGGATTCCAAAGCTTAAATTGGATATTTAAGTGTTGTTCAATTGGCATTGTAAGCAATGAACAATTTTTTTTCAATGATAAAATGTAAGTGGTTCGTATTTTAACTAAAAACTGATATGAACTGCAAAATTAGAGGTTTTGGATAATTTCGGCTAATTAGGCCAAAACTCAAAACTTCCAAATCCAAGTTGAGTAATTCAAAAAATTTGTTAGCTTAAGTTGTTGAGTGTTGCATGCCTATTCAAAAATTGTAAAAATCTTTATAATAGGATAATTTAGCAAAAAATATAGAAAGATTAAGTTTTGTTTCTAATTCATTCTTCAAGATTTCATTCAACATTTTCCTTAAGCCTATAAAGATACAAATGAGCTTAAAGGAATCCAATGGCAATGGTAAAAAGGCCCTCTTGGAGTCCTTTTTGAAATTTTAATGATGAAATATTCTACTCAAAGACTTCAGCAATTTCATCAAAATTTGTTGTGAAATTATTCAAAGTTGTCAACAATGACAAATTCTATTCAAAATATCATTAAGTTCAATAGAAAACTTTCCATATCATCTAATTTTCAAATTAAAAAAAGGAACAAAAAGCAGTAGTTACAATCCTATTTTTGTACTTAATTTTGATTAAATGATGACATTATAGGCTCTATAATACTCAAACATGACACTAATGTGATTGCAAGAAACACTTGTCCTATTTTTTGGCCCTTTGCCCTCAAACGGGTGTTTTTTTGTTTATAACTTTTGCATCATTTATTTGTTTTGTATGAAATTTAGAATGCAAGTACTGCAGTAGTCCTTGAGACATTGAGTATTTTTTTCAAATTTTTTCAAATCAATTTACTATTTTTAACTAGCCCCAAATTGGATGTCTACCTTAGCCATTTTAGAGGGTTTTAGTCCTATTTTTGACCCAAAAATGCATATTTGAAGCCACAAATTGGACATATTGGAGGTCTACTAACATTACAAGGATTGACAATGAGTTTTTATGAAAAGAGCAATATATTAGTTGCGCACATAGGGTCAAAGTGACCTTCTTTTGTGCGAAGGCTATGAAAAGGAAAGAAAGATTCTACAGGAATTTTTTGGTGCAGTGAGCACAATCTTTTCTAGCAAAATGGCTTTTTTATGGTACCCCGTAGGAGTAAATAATATTATATAGTACTGAATCAACGGTGTAGATCTGCAGGCGCCTTCAAACAATGGTTTAGATTTTTTGGGGCATTGTTGACATATAGTATTGGTTGTATCACATAGTACTACCAGTCCTGTAGCTAGAAATTGCATTTTTGACGGAAAAACATGAAGTGTTTTTTGCAACTACCTACTATGACATTTATGATTAATAAGGCGTAGTCTTTTTTTGACAAAATATGAGACAAATTTAGCTAGACATTCAATAATGGTCCAAAAAAAGTAATATTTACATCAAAATTGGCTCCTATTATTTCATTTAGCCCCATAAGTCTTTATTAATTTTCCTTTCAAAATTAGATTCTAAATGTCACCTAACTTTTAAAATTCTTTTCTAATTTGAATTGGATGAATTTTGATACTTTTTATTCCAAACTAAAGCTCTTCATTATCCAATTTCATCATATTCTATCTTCCTTAAGTTTAACTATTTTTAAAATTGTGATAGGTTATTAGAAACCTCTAGAATGTAGCTAAGTAATCTTGAATTCAAAGTTGGAATTTCTAGAAGTGTAACTTAAACCTCTAATTTCAAACGTAACTATGGTTTCTACAAGAAGAGAAATAACAAAGTGCCAAATTTAAGGACATACCTCAGAAGCTGTTTCTACCACATTTCCATTCTTGAACATGCATATTATAACTATATCACGAGGCCTGCATTGATTCATTTTTTGTTGCATTTTTGTATCTTTGTATATACAACTTAAAGAACAACTAATACAACAAGGTGTATAAAGTCTATCTTTGATCTTATTCTTTTCTTTCAACCTATTTTTCTCTACTTCTCCTTCTTGACTTTTTCCAAATTATTTTCTAGATAGTTTTTTTTCCTTCTATTTTTTGGGATTTTCTAGGATTGCAATCTTTGAATTCTATTACAACTAACTAACTTTCAATTATTTTAAGAATCAAACAATTGTAATGATATAAATTTCATAAAAGCTAATTAAAGTTATATTGAATATAGACCTCAAGACTTCAATTGATCAAGTATACGTATTATAGTAAAAGAAATTGGATTAATATGCATAGTCAAACCTCTATAAAGGGGTCAAATTCAAATTAGTCTTCTAACTATGACCAAAGCTTCAAGTACCAGCTTGAAACCTATATTTCTACAAATTCTTATAATGTCAATATAAATCGCAGTCCTCACTTATTCTTGCTTTATAGCCACTAGGGTTTGGATTTTTCTCACATTCTTTTTCTTCCTGCATTAGATTTCACTTTGTATCAACAGATTTAAATAGTTCTCAATTTATATCACCCATCACAATCAATGAACATAATCAATCAACTTCACGGCAAGTCCCAATAGTGGATTAAAGCAAGCTTGGTTTCTAGCTTGGATTCTTAGATTTGGTCCTACTTTGGTGTTGCAGTTTGTCCATGGGCTTTAACTCCTTTCTAATTTCCCCCTAAGTCCTCAATTTCTTTAATTGTTTCATCCTGTTAATTGCTTTATTCTTCTCTTCCTTTCTAAGTCCTAAATTTTTTAAATATATTAATTAAAATATAAGCATGTACCTATCCATATTATTTGACCTTAATTTTGTAACATATACAACATACAAAAAATAATATTTTTTAATAGACATGAAATAAAGTCACACCTATACTCAAAAGAATGACTCCTATTGCCAAAATACAAGAGGACCATCTTATATTGCCTATCCTTTCTTTGGACTGCCCAAAAAGAAAAAAAAATGACTTCCAAAAAAATGTGATTGCAAAATATGACTTCCAAAAAAATATGGCTGCAAAATATGACTAAGCAAAACTATGGCTGCAAAATATGACTATAAAATATAACTAAGCAAAATATAACTAAATACTCTCCAAACATTTTCTCTGCCCAAATTTTCTTTAGATTGCCTCCAAAAAAAATGTCACTACTATAGAGGTATGACTGCAAAATATGACTGAAGCAAAAATATGATTGAAGCAAAAATATGACTAACAAATATGACTCAACGTTCCCCAAATGTGTTCCTTGTCGTTCTCTATAAAATATTGTGGCATTACCAATGGGCATATACTACACGCCCATGACGTACAAGGCCACAATATGACTGGCAGTTATATTTGCAGTCATTTTTTTTCCCAAGGTGTTGGCTCTAAGAATATGACTACATGTAGTCACCAATCATCTCCAGTCATATATTTGGAATCATAAAATATCCATTTTCTTGTAGTATTAAAATACATGGAATGCTTTACCCAAGTCAATCTGTCATTAGGCAAGAGTGGATTACCATTTAACTGAGACACCAGTGTAGATATATAAATTGTAAGCCTATTTAAATCTACAATGGGATTTACCCAAGAGGGGGATCAAGACAATGGTCACTTGCTTGTTGTGGGAATTGAGCATGTTCAAAATAGCATCCCTCACTCCTCCTTCAAGCACAGCAACAACATATTGGTCGTTGTTGAAGACGTCATTTTCTAATGTGTCCTCGTTTATGACCTCCACTCCTTCTTGATCTCCGAGTTGCTTTGTGCCCATACTCTCTCGGTTACCATCCTTGCCACGCACTAGCCTAGCACACTCCTTAACCCCTAAAGTTTCATGACTATGTTTTCATTGACAATGCTCAAAAACTATCATTTTTAATACATGAACCTAATTTTTGAGAAAAGACTTTTTGGGGCATTTGTAACCATAGTATCATGTAATATATTGATTTAAAAACATGTGGTAAAAATTTCAAAAATTTCCACCACGTGGATTGCATAATATAAGCATTCAAATTCCTTGAAAGCATTTTTTTGGTCCTGCAAAAAATAGGGCAGCTGCACTTGACAACTTTACTTTTTGATGAAAAAATGCCCAAAGTGATGGTGCTTCTTTGGATTCTTTTTCTTAAACAAGTTGACTACACACTTGAAAATTTTCACTTCATTTGGAATTGTACAACATACAGGAAAAAAATAGTAAGTACATAGTAGTAGAAAATGATTCAAAATACTAAATTGTCAAGAATTTAATTGTAGAATTGAAAAATGCTAATCCTAATGGTTCTAATCTTGTAATAAACAGTATACATTCTAGGATTTTATCTTTTTCAAAAAATATTGAAAACTGAGTACAATAAAGAACTTTAAAGTTTATTTTAGAGTAGAAAATTTACAACTGCCCGCAAACTAAAAATCTTCATAACTTTTGATTCATTGATCAAAATGGGATGATTCAAAGCTTTCCACAAAAATATAACTCTAAAAAACCAATTTCAAATTTTTGTTTTTGGAAAAAGTCATTTTTTTATCTGCCCAAATTGCCCAGTTACCAAAAAAGTAACATATTAGGCCATAACTTTTTACTCACATTTTCAAGTGTCATGAAATTTAGTGCATATTAAAGATATTCCTTGCACTAACCTTCTATTAAAAATTTCAGCCAAAAATATGGAAATCTCTAGTCACACGTACCTGCCCAAAATTTCTATACAGCCAAAAGATTCATGCTGGTCCTTTAGGAGTTAAACTTTATGAACCATTCATCCATCTTCTCCTCCAACTCCCATGGCTTGTTGAACCATACTTTCAAACAAGCACACGGTACATTAACACTAGATATAGTGGACCAAAAGAGCCGTGCTTTGTCATTCATCAACAAACGTGGGTCACCTCCGCAAAAATGCGAGCTACCTGCGCAAAAGGGCGGGTCACCTATACTCAAGCCTCGGTGACTGAAGCCTGGAGGTTTTTCAAAATTCTCCCAATCTGCCCACTCTGATTTCTCATTCATTCTATTATCATCCAAACGTACGCTTCAACTTATCGCCGGCGGCACTTTGCGGCTTTGAGAGGTCCCGATTCGTCACCTGGGACTTATTGTTTTCTTTTTTTCATTTCTTATAGGTTTGAGACTTTGAGTGTACTTTTTAGTTACAAAAAGCCCAAAAAAGAGTGTAAGAGCAAAATAGGTATGTCACATGCCAATATAGCATTTGATCCCTTATCAGTAAGTTGCCCTCAACTAAATCCAATTTCCATTTGTAAATAGGTATAAACTGGGATTTCACATGATTAGATAGGTTTATAGTAAATAGGGCTAGAATTGCCAAATCTACGGTGTAAGTGACTTCTTAGGTCTAGATTTGTTCTGAGGGAATACCGTTGAGGTCATATATTCATTTCCGACAATAGATTTTACTTTCCTTATTCTATCAAAGAAATAGCAAAAATCCCAATTGTTAGGCCTATAGAAGTTACAATCGCAAGACGGATACTTGGGAGGAATCTAGGAATGCAGAATGTGGTTCTTGGATGGAAACCATGTTTAGAGGCCAACGGCGAAATTGGTTTGCCCAGATTTCCCCCTACGTAGAAGATTCCCCGGTTACCGATTTCACAAGGAGAAGACAAAATTTTATTCTCCTATGAATTTGTGCAAAGTAAGAAAATGAGCTTGCATATGTTTTGTGAAATTCTATACAAGATTCTATAAAAATATTTGGAATTTTCCTGACTTACAAAAAATGCCTTTCTAAATGATCAACTGCCAAAACCTTGGATGGGAAATTCTTGTAAATTATCCTAGTTGCGGTAAAATCTCACTAAAAATTAAACTAGCTTATTTTATTCTAATAAGATGCTCCAACAAGTTTCAGGACATTCCAATAGTCAGAAGTGTCCAAACCAGCAAGATTCCCAAATAATTGCCAAATTTAAAGAATCCAATGCAATTGACCGGCGTCCCGGGAGCATACAAAATTGGAATGGGGTCGAATTTGGGTCATTTCTTACTCCCTCAGACCTTCTAAAGAACTTAGGCTAGTTATTTTTTTTTAAAAAGTCAAATTCCAAAAACTAGATTTTTACCCCTTTTGGATGTTCAGTTAGTGCTAAGTGTTATTGCATTTTTGAGGTCAAATTAGGGGATAGGGGTCATTTTGAATTAAAAATGGCCTCTTGAAGCCAATGGCGCAATCCCCTTGTCATTTGGAAATGTTCTCCAAAAGTTAGAAGTTTGGTCCATCGTAGAAAGTCGAAAATTAGAAGATTAGGATGAAAATCTCAAGTGATAAGTTTACTAATAGGAAAAGAGAGGGGGTGAGCACCCTTGAAAATGTATTTAAGGGGCTCACTTTTCTCTCACAAACACCCCTTGGGCAATTATTTTGGCTTTCAAAACACATTGGTCCATTTGTTTAGACTTTTTTGGCCATTTTGAGCCAAAAGCTATAAATGTGTGTTTTTTGGAGCATTTAAAGCTTCATTGTTGCTAATTTTCAAGCTCTCTTTGAAGGACATTGGAGTCCTCTCAAAGTTTATCTTTTGTTTTTGGATTTTTGACTAAAATACTAACTTGGCCTTTTGTTATAGCAACTTGAAGTTTGTTTTCACTAACTTTTGTACTAATTCTAAACCTCTCCCCCTCCGTACCTTGGCGTATGCCGCTTTGGGGGGCATTCTAATGTTTTCTTTGAAAAATTGGTGTTCTAATCCATCTATACTAACTTGCGTTTGAGTTTTAGAATTGACTAACCATTTGTACTTATTCCGTGTTAGTATTGTACTTGCCTTTAGCTCTTGTAGAGTTGTACTAACCAACCTTTGTCTTGAGTTGTTCTAAGTTTTTTTCAAACCTTTGCATACGGCAAAGCTTTGACTTCACTTAGTGCGGATTTCTTTAGACTTTGGGTCATTAGCAAAATACGGCAAAGTTATAGTCCAAACTCTATAGAATTTTTGGTGTTAACAAAATTATGGCGAAGCTTTGACTTTGCTTTATTTGAAATGTTTAGAAATTTAGAGACTTTCCAAATTACGGCGAAGCTTTGATTTTGCTTTATTTGAATTGGTTAGAAATTTAGAGACTTCCCAAATTATGGCGAAGCTTTGACTTTGCTTTATTTGAATTGTTTAGAAATTTAAAGACTTCCCAAATTACGACGAAGCTTTGACTTTGCTTAAACCAAAAATTTCCAAAAAATTAGGAATTGATATCTTATCCCAAGTTTAGTTTCCAAAACACTAGTTTTGGAATTCCAAGTTTAGTCTCCAAAATTAGGTGTGTAAGGGTCTTTGCCCAAGCCTCCACAACCATCTAGAAAGACATGGTCTTCTTCCTTTTTATTTTCATTTGAGCCGTTATGAGAGAGAATCCATTTATTGTATAAAAAATCGAAAAGGAGGGGTCCAAAACCAAAAACCAGAACAAGCTGAAGGGGTCCAGGATCGGACCAGCACAGCACATCAGAATGATAGCACCCCGCTCTCAACCGGCTGGCACTACTGAAGCCCATCCAATCCACCCTCGCTACGTGGCAAGCGGCAGTGGAGGGCACAGCAGTAGGAGGGCGCAGCAGTGAGGGCTTTAGGCCGTGAAGCTCCAGGCTATGAGGCTCCAGGCCGTGGGAGAAAATTGGTCGGGATATACTAAAAAATTCTTCCAAGACAAAAACTCCATAAAAATGATCACTTTGCAAGGAGAACGCATGTATTAATGTTACAAAATTTGTAAATAGGAACTAATAAGAGAGATAGGAGGCTAGAAAGTCTCTCTTGGCAACATTTCCATTGTCAAAGAAGACTAAAAAAACCATAGGAAGTAGAAGACATAAGATCTTCAAAGTCACATTGCAAATAGAGAGAGATGAAATGACAATTTAAGAGTTGGAAGGGAGTTTAAAAAGAGGCAGGATTAGGCAAAAATCTAGGAAAAACACTTAGAACCATCAAAACTTGGATAGAATAATAATTGACTAGGCTAGGATAGGAGTTGAAGAGTCAATTATTGTTTAGGAGTTGACTTCAATTATTTATTTCAAGACTACTCAACCTTTGGGATATTTAAATAATTGAAGTAGAATAGTCCTAAAAGAAAAAGAAGGAGTAGAAGTAGGAAGAAATTAAAGACTTTGTATTAAACACCTATCTTTAAGCGATGAGCAAAGTTCCAAGATAGCATCCAAAAATGGAGGACCGTGAATATCTCAAGGAACTTTTCTACAATATGGCGGATGAAGGGCAACTCAAGGTAATTTACTAAACTATTCTTTTTCTTTTTAATTGTTTAGGAACAACTCCAAAAATCCTAAAAGTAGTAACTTACCAGAGCTTAATCAAAACCTTAGAGAACAAGGATAGGAAGAATTAGATTGTCTTAACCTAAACAAGGGAAGAAGTTAGTATTAGGAAGTCAAAGTAGGACCTCCAAGTAACTCTAAAGTAGTTCAAACTTCAAGAAAGACCTCAAATCCTACGAGATATGCAAGGATGAAGTTCGGGTCAAGGAACGGATGAGGTTGACCTAAAATAGTTTATCTAAGTCAAAACTTAGGATTTTGTTAGTTCTTAGTTCTCTGAAACTAAGGTTCAATTTTCAAGGCTAATTAAAATAGGAAACATCACCTAAATCTTGCATGAAGTTTAAATAGCCCCGAAAGGGCTAAACTTCATCCATCCGTAATTTTTGCTAGGAGAAGGGTCTAAAATCTAGTTTTTATGTTTCTAGAAATGGCATGAAATTTTCTATGACTTAGGATAGTTAAATTTGAACTGTAATTAGTTTGATTTTGAAACCACCAATTTTTGTAGATGCCACAAAACATCTCATTTGCCCAATTTGAAGAATTTTTGCAAAAATTACAAGGCTCTGAAGTTCGCAGCCGGTCAGCCCTAATCGGTCCAATTTTGTCCGTGAACAGTGACATTCCGTCTGATATGACAACCATGCTGGTTACTACGCAAAAAGTATCTCAACCTACTCTGTTGTATCTCAACTTTCATGGTGTAGTTAAGCCTTCATGGTGTTCACTTTCACATCTATAGTCTCACTGTCTTTTCTTCCAAATTCTAGCATCACTTGCAACACTACCACCACAATCTCATTTACAATCTTTGCCCAATCTTCCACTCCCATATTTGGTTCTTTACACCTTCAATACCCAGAGTGTGAATCCCATCATCCTCACAGACTCACCGCCATTCTTCCTTGAATCCACCCACCTTTGCACCCACCGCAACAGATACAACTTGTCCTTTTCCGCAGGTAGTATCACCTGTAATGAATAGATGCTCTAGCTGCAGAGTACCACTAGCGGCCAATTTGAAGCAAACATGACAATCAATTGGATGACAAATTGGAGCGGGCCGGTGGGGGGTCAAAAAAAAAAATTGATTTGTAGGTACCCCGGGGTAGACCGCGGGTGACCCACCTTTTTCCACAGGTCACCCACACTTGTGGGTGCCTGACGAAGCATGGCTCTTCTAGTATACCCTAACTAGAAGCTATATTCAAATGTCGCAACATTGTTTGAGCTATTTTTAGACCCTCTTGTAATGCTGAAACAACCTCAACATTGGTTCATATGTCACTATAGTCACCCAGATCACAGGGAGCTTCATTGCCTCCAAGAGGATGGATTTTAGCCCAAATGTTTTCCATTTTGTTATATTGTTTGTTGAATTTCAATCCATTATCAGTATACTCTACTTTGGAGAGGTGGTTTAGTGTGTTGGCAATATTAAGCAACTTGTGAAAGTCATAAGCCTGTTCATTGCCATCCATGCCTCTAATTTTAGAGAAGAACACCTCGTACCAGTTGCTCCCCATTAAATGCAATAGAACTTGCAATAGTGGATATCTATCTTGAAAGTAGCAACCAGTAGAACCGCAAAGTGACAAGACAATTGGATGTCAACAAAACATTGCTGGCTAACAAAATAATGGGCCTCAACAAAATCCATAGAGTTATCCTACATTCCATGATAACCATGTGTCAATCATAATCTCTAGATTTTGAAAAACAAACAAACTTTGCAACCAACATTATTCTAGATCGCAAACTATGCCTAGGCAAACAAAAGATGTCAATGTAATCGGCACAAATCTCAAAATAATATTTTGTCCCTAGTGTACACTCCCTGTGAACATTGTCAGCCTCTCGCAAATGTTTTAAGCACTTTCTTATTTTCAAATAACATAGTCATTGAGCTGAATCTCAATTTTGACAATTTTTTCTATCAATATCTTCTTGCCTTAACCCATGCTGATTAGCAATGAATTGGTTATAAACATGCCCCACATGTTGGAGTAAACATACATCCTCCAAAGTCGCAAGCAATGCATAGAAGACAAAAAGGGCTGATTAACTTCTTACCATTGTGGCACGCAAGTGTTGATTAACTTCTTACCATTGTGACCAACAATTGGCCCAACTTGTGCTTTGCACTTAGTAGCCCAGAGAGCATCAATGGTGGTCCATTGTTGTCTCACCCATTTGAACTTGAAGGAGTTACAAGTCATGCAAACAACTGTTGAAACATGAAAATCTAGTTTCACTATATTAAAATATAAATGAAGGAATACTATTCTTCTTAGTAGTAAATTTTTTCGATTTTTAGATAGTTATAGACCGTCTAATGTTTAGAACCGGAAACCGGAAATGGATTGATCAAGAATTAGTGTAAAGGTTAACTAAATGTACCGGAAATGAGGAACCGGAATTCGAGTTTGCTTAGACCAGGTCAGGAAAGGGATAACAGGAAACCGGCATCCAACGGTGACCTATTTAATCCTAGGGAACAACGGGAACGTTCTAATCATTAGTTAACGGCAATCCTAAACGGGCAGGATTAACGAGCAAAGCCTTAATTAGGGTAATTACTAAGAGTTGCTGGGATTGGCTCTTTTAGATCCTATCTGTCCAGAGGTTAGTCACTTGTGATTTCCTGCCCTGACGGAGAATTGTACAACGTACGCGATTACTGATTTCCGGTCTGAGTGGTAGTATTGGGGTTTTGAGTTGACAAGACTGCATACGAAAGTGCTCGAAGGTTATTGAGCAAGAGAAAAGGCTGTTAGCATCCGAGCTTAGAGTTAAGTACCTTATAGCTGAAAGGAGAGAGAGAGTGAGCCGTGAGTCTTACCGATACCCGACAGTAGACCGGTTCCATTTGAACGAGGGGAGATATGGCCGCAAGTCATAGCGGGGGAGCGACCATCTCGCTCCGCTACGTGACGCCACAATTACCCAAAGATGACAAGGAGATGGCGGAGCTGAAGGAGGACTTGGAGCAAATGGGATGCGCCGGCTTCCTGATCAGACCGTGGGATTTCCGGAGTGAAGCAATAGTGGCGGAGTTGAGTTCTGGAGCACCAACTCCGGCTGCGACCACGGTCCGTGCGAAGCCCAAGAGGTGGACGGCGGAGATGTGGAGGAAGGTGTACCGGTTCGACCAGGAGGACGAAGGCAGCGCATCCCGGAAGCACCAATTCACGGTGGGTAAGTTTTGGATCTCCATTAGCAAGAAGGATGGGTTCGCGGTTATGGATTGCGTCAATGAGAGAGAGAGGCGTTTGTTGCAATACGTCTTGGCCATTCTTAACCCGGAAAGGCCAAGCCGAGTCTCTCTGATACTAGCCAACACAGTCTTTGGCGCGCTGTCAGGAGACCGGAAAGTAGATTGGGGTTTGGTCATTCAGAACCAAGTGTTGAAAATGGTCAACAATGTCGGAAAGGCTAAATCTTCAGCCATCTGTCCATTCCTCTATCACCTGTATCATTCGGAGGAAGTGATGACAAAAGAGGAAGAGGTAGAATATGAGGCCGCCGTAGCACTAGTAGAATTTGAGGTTCCTGACTTAGGTCAGGAGATGGGAAATGAGGAAGAGTCCTCCGATGAGGACGATGAGGATGAGTCTGAGGATGAGGAGGATGAGAGTGATGCTGAGGACAAGGGTGAGGAAACGAGAGGAAAGGATCCGGTAGAGAGAGAACAGACTAAGGATACCGATCCGGTCTGGGGAAAAGAACCGTTGGACAGGATCACCCGAGATCTGAGTGATTTCAGGAAACGATACGCGGTGGTACAAGGTGCAATGCAGACCATCTGCACCATGGTGGGCGTTGACCACCCAGCACAAGCCTTAACTCGGATAATCCGGCTTAACCGGGAGAAAGAGAAGAATGAAAGTAAGGAGGAATTGGTGAAGCTTTCCGGCCAAGTGGCCGCTCTTAAACAAGAGTTGCGCCAGAAAACGGAAGAGGTGAAGAGGGAGAGGACGTTCTCCAAGCAGACGAAGGACACCCTTTCTCGAATCCGGGAATTCATCATCCATCCGGGTGAAGTGGTCAAGAAGGTTAACTTGTTTGACCAACAAGTGATGACGGAGGGAAGACAGCTCCACCAGAAGCTCCTGTTGGCGATGATCACTTACCACAAGAAGATGGAGTCTACTCTGGAGCAGCTGCGAGAAGTAATGCATGAGGTAAATCGTCACAGTAAACCTGCGCCGAAACCGAAACCGGATCAAGAGCCAGTTCAGCAGTCAGCAGCAGAAGACACGGGTAAAGGTGAGACTTCTCACGAGCAACCTACCTTACCTGTACCTGAGGAGCACCAGGAAACCAAGACAAATCAGGGGCAGCAAACCAAGGTGGAGAGCACCAAAGTCACCGACCCCATCCCGGAGGATGATGATTTGGAGATTATGAAGGTGACGGGACCTGATCCAGCCAAGGCACAGGGACCGGAACCGGCAACCGGACCAGGAGGGTCTATTCCAGAGGAGAGAACCAAGACAAAGAATATCAGCAGTCTCTCCCCCTCCAAGTCTTCTCCCAAGACTCCGGGGAAGAAGGTGCAATTTGGCGAGGCAGAGAAGATGATGGCCCTGATGTAGTCCGTGGTGAAGATGGAGGCTGGAGCCGGTCGCGGGACTTCATCCGGTTCACCCAGTAGTGGTTTGATTAAGAAACCGGTTGGAGGAGAGGCAACACCTCAGAGCAAGGTGGCCAGAGAGAAGGCCAAAGTCCGGTCTAAACAGATGGCGAGACAGCAGACCGGAAAGAAGCCCTTGACCCGGAAGGTACCAGCAAAGGCGGGGTTTTCTCTAGTTAAGAAGACTAGAAAGTAGGTGAATGTTCTAGCAGTGATTGTAGGGTTGCATGCCTAGATTTTGACAAAGTAGTTGTGTAGGAATATTTTTAGGAGTTAGGACTCAACTTGAGTCCGGATTTTTAGGATCTAAGATCCACTTTAAGTGGATGCTTTTTTACTGTAGCTTAGGTTGCCTAAAATTGACAGGAAGTTAGGAATGAAACGTGTCATTCCTTTAGCTGTTTTTGGCCTTAGGCGCTTTTTGAGTTTGAAGGATAGTTTAGTATTTAAAGGCGGATTTTAGGTTTAATCCTGGTAGCATTTTCATACTTCGTATTCCCAGTTTTTCTGCAAATGCCATTAAAGTTTTTCAATTCACAACCGTGAGTTGTACCTTTTAGCACTTGTCCGTGTTATTGTGAGAGCAGTGAGATCGTGCAGAGTTGGGTAAGGAGGAAGTGATACCCGGATACAGGAAGTATCCGGTCCCTGGAGAGATTGCGTGTTAGACAGGATACCACAGGATTTCCTTGCGAGGATTAGAGCTGGCTTTTGTCAAGAAGTATTATAGCTCTCCTGTGTTTTCCTGATGCCCCTTCTCTACCTAGGCCGTAGATTGTCTTGTGGTCTGTTGTTGTAGTAATTGTTAGGAAAATCCAGACTTTCTTGCATGACCTGCTAGCTTGCGTAGTCCATCCGGTCTAGTTGTGAGGAAGGTCTCTTTCTCGGTGTTTTTGTCAAAGTTTTCTTTTCAAGTTTATATCGTGGATCTTCTGACACGTTAAAACTCGGAGGGTAGGAGTTAAGCGTCCTTCCTGAAGCCCAAGGTTGCAGATCCCTCTTAGTCCAGAGGTTAAACTCGAATTTATTATATAGTTAAATACTTTAGACCGAATAGATATATATTTGGGAAAGGAGTTTCCGGTTCCGAATTACTGGAATTGGAACCGGTCTAGACTAGTACTTGGGGTTTGTTGTGGGATATGAACTCACTTCATTCCGGTCATGTAGGAGAATTACACCGAGATCTCTGCGGAACGATACACGAGTCACTTTAGGGTCCCTTAAGGCCTTAGAGAAGGATTTTGTGCTTTCTGTGCTACGACAACAACCAATATAAGACGGGCTCTAGTAGAAACAAGGCTATCAATTATTGGTGTTTATAACTGTAAAACCCGTCATGTCAGACATATATGACAGCAGAATGATTGAACCCCAATTTTTGAATCACAGTAATTTGGGACAAGTCATATCGGTCATTTGAGTCATTTATTTTTTTTCATTCAGATGGAGGTGATGAAGACATGAAGTTCATCAGGGTGTGATTATATGGAGCGGTTGACTTAGCAATCGGCTTTAATGTGGTTGTTATATGTGGCGACTTACGATTGGTTGATTTTGAGACTGAAAATGTCAAGGGAGACGCAAAGATTTTGCTGACGTCACAAGAATATTCCCTGTTTTGAGTCATTTTCTAGTGACACTTGAACAATTTTATAGTCATTTTATAGTTATTTTTAGTTTATTTAGAGTCATTTGAGACTGCGTTTAAGGTTCTTAGTGAGTCACAATGCACTAAAGAGTATTGCCTTTACAAGCATTCTCAAATACAGTATATGCCTAGCAAGGAGGTTATGTAGTCATTTATATGTTGGTTACACCATTGTTGAATATTGCAATCATTTGGTAGTTATTTTGTAGTTGCAAACAAAGAAACAAGAAATAAGAGGATTTCAAAACACTTGTTAATGAATCATTTTGTCCATTTATTATATGAGTGCATTTTTATGACTGCAATATTACAACACTATGACTAAACTATTTATAATGCAGTCATGACTGTACTATTACTGTACTATTATTGAACTATTATTGCATTTATGACTGCACTATTACTATACTATGACTAAACTATATATAACTACGTTAGGATTGCACTATAACTGCACTATGACTAAATTATATATGAATAAATTAGAGTTGCAATATGACTATACTAGGAGTCTAGGACTACACTTTGTCTCAAACTTCTTCTTTTTCCACACCATAATCTTTTCTTGCTTCTTGGTCCATTGAAAACTGCTCCCAACTATCAACTGAAACAACCATCAACAAAAACACAAATCAGCAAAATAAAAAAGCAGCAAAGCATGTGAACAGCAAACAACAAAACTATTTTCTTGCAAAACAACAAAGCAACAAAACAGCAAACAGCAAAACTCTTTTCCTACAAAACAACAAAGCAACAAAATAGCAAACAACAAAACTCTTTTCCTACAAAACAACAACAAAACAGCAATACTACACAACAACAATACAAGAAAATAACATCACAAAAAAAATATTGTAAACTAAACCTTCATTTAGGATAATAGGAGCAAAGAAGGAAGAAGAAGAAGAAGATGCACTAAGAAAGAAACAGCAACTAACCTAAACCTCCACTTAGAAAAGTAAGAACAAAGAAAGAAGAAGAAGAAGATGCACTAAGTAGAGATGGCGGCTAATCTAAACCTTCACTTAGAAAAAAAGGAGCAAAGAAGGAAGAAAAAGAAGAAGGTGAAGAAGAAGGATCTTTTACTAAAACACCCCTAAATAGGGCTTCACTTTCCAAAAACCTAACTTCTTGCTAGATTGAGTCATATCAGCTCACATCAAATCAGAGACCAAATTAAAACCAAGGCAAATTGTATCAAAACTATCACTTTGACATAGTTATCCAAAAAAGTTTACTTTGGATACATAAGAGTCTCCAAACTCTACATAAAAATCACCATAAGTGCTTCATATTCCATCCATATCTAGTAGTAAAGTAACAGCACAGGAGAAGTAGGAATCCACATAGGAATCCATGTGCATGAAAACAAATTGCTACATGAATCACGAATTGGAAGAGTCGGATTTGAAGGCTCAGCCTCACCTGTACCTGTTCCAAACACAAAAACAAGCCAATGTAGTGTGAGTGAGGATGCAACAGGTGTCTAAAGCTGAAGCCAATTGCTATCTATGTCACAAATCCAGCAAACCAAATGAAAAACATAGTTGAATCAAAACACAAGGTAACAAAAAGGCAACATAATCCAAACACACTCCAAAGTCAAGAGACCTTTGCCATTCCTCCTTCACTATGGAAGCCCAAGAGTTGCACTCAAAATCTCAAACTATCCTCCAAAATCACACCACAATGAATCGTCGCACTCACAAACGAAAGAGGAGTACTAACATAAGAATGCGAGGCTAATATAGTCTCAGACTGTGGGAGAGAAACTACTCTACGGATAATAAAGATGCATGTGGGAGATAACTACCCACTACATGACTAGAATAATTACTAAATTAGGCGCCACCCTTTGTGGGTGGGTGGGTGGGTGGGTTTACACCAATGTCACTCCCGCCTTGATTCAAAATAATTTGAATAACTTCCTATGATGTGATATACCATAGAAGTACTTGCCTGTTACAGGCTAAATTTAAAATCAAATCACTATGGAAGATGTGCCAAAAGAGATGGGCTCATAGTAATCAACTTTTTAAATTAAATCACTATGGAAGATAAGCCTAAAAGGAGATAGGCCCATAGAAATAATTTTTATTAATCCAAATTGGAATAATGTAAAAAAGTTATAGTAAAGTTTAAGCAAATCCATAGATTAGACAATAAATGAAAAACTATAATTTATATATGTAAATTGGAGGTACTATTGGGATAACTAAACAAAAAGAAGAAGAAAATGTTTTTTTATTTTTTACAAAACCCCCCATAAGAATGGTTTAACCATGGTAAAAATTAATAAAAAAGGTTCTAGGACTATAACCTCTAGCAATGTCTAGTTGATTTAACTAGAAATAAATAACTTTTGCAAATGCCGAAGAAGAAGAAGAGACAAAGACTGAAACACCCCTAAACAGGGCTTCATTTTTGTCAAAACCTAACTTTATGCTTCATAGTGATTTCTCATCACATTACATCACTTATAAAGTTTAGATTTGAGTCACCCAAGGTATCAAACTAGATACTACCAGACAATGTATTGGGTAACTATGAGTCCAAAGACAATCACAAGTGCCATGGCCCAGCCATGTCTATTTACAAGTTCCAAACATAACACAAAGAATGCAAGCAGGATAAATCCATGTGCTTGATAGTAAAATCTTGCACCAATTCCATGTTGGAGAAAGTGGATTTGAAGGCTTAGCCTCACCTGTGCCCATACCAAAGTATAAAACAAACCAATGTTAAATCAATGAGGATGCACGAGGTGTCTTCAGCTAAAGCCAATTGTTATCTATGTCACAAATCCATTACACCAAAATGCAAGAACTAGTAAAGCAGGTCATGAGGTAGAAAACATCAAAGTCACAACAAGTAACTAACTCAAATCACAACACACAAGCAAAAAAGGACCTTTGCCATTCTCAAGAAGCTCAAGAGTTGTCATACAAATGCTCCACACAAAAGCTAACTGCCACAGCCAGTGCTCAAAAGATGTGAGACATTGTGAGCGGACGGCTATTTCATGCTCACGAACTTGGAAGGAAAGTTTTCAAAAAAATCATAAAGAGGTAGTTGGTTTAACTACCTGCCATAGTAGTGGCATGATATTCATTAAAAGCCATACCCATAGTAGGTGGTGTGGGTGGTATTTATACCATAAGGCCTGATTACACCTATTTGGCCAACCTATAATAGGTTTAGTGTTGAAACTGGGCCATAGCAAAATCAAAGTAATGCATAGGTTTACAAACCTATGAAGTGAATTTTCATAGAAAAAAAATCCCCTACTCCAAATTAAATAAAGGTGGCATGTTTTAAATAATTGTGGTACTCCATAAAATGATTAGAGAGCTACCAAAAATTTTAAATTTTAAATTTTAAAAATAACATAAAATACAAAGTGGATCCATGTGTAAATATAAGACAATTACGGCTATGAAGAACTAGGAGGAATAATGAATTAAAATATATATTTTAACCATTTTCCAAAGGCATAAGGACTTAGCTTGCTTTCACTTAGGCAATTTTTTATTGTTCACAATATGGGATATTTTTAAATCATAAAAAACATGATTAATTACCGAAGAAGAAGAAGAAGATGCACTAAAGAGGAGACGACGGCTAACCTAAACCCTAATGATAAATGAAAGAGACAAAATCTCCTTCGTTCATCTTCAATAGATAACAACTGCAGTTGTAATCTGCTGCTGACATGTCAAAATGTATTCTGTGACTAAATAATGACTACAGAATGACTGAACAAAAATTAACTAATAACTAATAAATTATAGCATACCTAATATTAGCCAACATAGAAATAGAAAGGCGGCTGACCTAAAATGTGGTTGCTGACCTAAAATTTGAGCCATTCATTTGTTGTTGAGATACATTTGAGCCATCCATCTTCAACAGTTGCAGCTGCAATCTGCAACTGCCGCATCACAATGTATTCTGTGACTAAATAATGACTACATAATGACTAAACAAAAACTAATTAATGACTAACAAATTATAGCATACCACATGTTAATCAACTTAGAAGTAGAAAGGCGGCTAACCTAAAATGTAGTTGCTAACCTAAAATCTAAGCCATTCATTTGTTGTTGAGATACATTTGAGCCATCCATCTAAGCCGTCCATTTGATCCGTCCATCTAAGCCGTCCATTTGATCCATCCATCTAAGCCATCTATTTGATCCATCCATCTAAACCGTCCATTTGATCCATCCATCTAAGTTGTCCATCTGGTCTATTGATCTAAGTTGTCGATCAAATCCATCCATCTAAACCTTTGAGCTGAATCATCCATCTGAGTTGTTTGTCTGGTCCATTGATCTAAGCTGCCCATCTAATCCATCCATCTAGCAATTAGTATGAGACTTAAAAATGACTATAATGCAAGCTATCCTTTATAGAGGTGTGGACAATAAATTTAATAAATTCAATTTCTACGGTCTCCTATAGTTAGTCAACCTTAATTCTATCGTAGTCATTTATTGAAATCAATTTACAATAGTACAATTCAAGTATGACTCTACACAAACCACAGGAGCATCAAGTCTTAAGAATACAGACTGAACCATCCATGATAATAGTTGTAGGGCCGGTTCTCATCCGGGCGTCATCCACAGCTTAGGATAATAACTACGGAATGACTGTTGGTGACTCACGGACACTTTCCAATCGCTCCCTAGTCACTATTGCTCCACAATCATTTTTTTGCTAGTCACAATTGACCCTGTTTTCTACTAGTGGGGGCAGCTTGTCATGGAAGGGGTTAGCAATGATCACTCTACCAAAAGATCCAACTTGATTATCTCTAAAGGATTCAACTATTTTATTGTAACCATGTTCCCCTACTCCGCATATAGGAATATATGTTGTTATACATATGTGATCAGCCTTTGGCCCATAGAAACCAGCAAGCGTATCCCACTTTGCTTCCCATGAAATTCTGCCTTTGACTTTAGTCTCATCCTTAGCCAAAATTATTGGAACGGGACTAGTAATTTGGTGGATAAACTTGGCATCTACATAAATTCAAGCAACAACTTTGAAAATGTCAGAGTGTTCATCTGATAAGAATTGAACGTCTTTTTTCAAATCTCTCTTTATTGTGTTGTAACAAGGTCCAACAAAGTTCAATGCAAAAAGATCGCACATTTGCTTGCTATTGTATACCTTCATTGCTTGAGCAAAACATTTTGTGTTTTCACTGTGCCTATGACCCTGGTCTCTGTGGTTACAATTTTTAGTAGCATCCTGAATGAAGTCCCAAAGTGCATGCTTATCTCCAAATGCCCCGATTCGATGAGCATTTAGTATGTTATGGCAAATCTTATGCACATTATGATTAGCCATAGAATTCTTCGTCATCTTCACCAAAGTAAGACGCTTCACCTTAAGTTGCGTTATTTTAGCACGGGCTGCTCAATGTTGCAACTTCTCTAATCTAAACTTTCATGTGACATCTTTGTTATGACGAGAAAGTTCATGGATTGACAAATATCCAACCCTAATACTACCAAAAGTACTTTTGAAGCCCCTCTTCAAGAAGGACTTGTCCTCCCTAAGGACCCTTAGCCTGAAATTAGTTAGTCGTGGAATTTTAGCAAATGAATTGCAAGTGAGGTGTCGTACGTGCAGTCTAGGCGTAAGTATCTTTAATCCCAATTTTGTACTAAAACGACACAGAATATCGTTCCAGGGAATTTCTAGGATATATGTAGCATACTCTAGCTATCCGGCTTTTCTTTCTTTCTTCTCACCAACTTACCATTTTCCGGATACTTTCACAATACGGAACACAAACCCGGAACCTAACCTATCCGGAATCTGGTTTATGTCTCTTCTTCCAATCCGGTTTTCGATACCTTTGTTTTACCTTCAGGGGGTCCACTAGTTGATCTTTGAGGGGTAGGGACTTCACTACTCTGGTTCTCCTACAATTCTCACAAATACAAACAAAAACACCCAAGTATTCAAGGTGTTGTAGCAAGAGGAAGAAATCCGGATCCTCACAACTTCCGGATGGTGATTCCGAGCAGCAAGTCACTTAGGAGTATTTCACCCTCCTTTACTACAACGACAAATCTCAGAGCTCGGAACAACTGCGGGGGTGTAATCTTTCTAGATGTTAGATGAATTCTGAGGTTGGCAGATCTTTCGGAAAGGTGGGGGCTTCCTTAGACGAGCGCTTACCTCCACACGGGTTGACAACCGGACTCGCTTTCTCGCTACTCTGCGATCCGGACTACTCTTCTGGTAATTTAAAGACACTGTGCGCAGCTCCTAAGTCAACAATCCAACAATATTTCAATAGTACACTCTTGATTAGATTGCATTCTCCTAAATCCGGATTCCTCCTCACCCGTCCTTTCCTTTTAACACCCAGTCTATAAATCAACACAATCCGGATACACTGATAGAGCTAAAATGCACACCCGAGGGCTCAGATTTTGAAAAGGGAATGAAATACAATTGAATATTAACTAGGAGGGAATGAGGGGCAACTAACTTGCCCACCTTAAAAACCCAAAACAAAACCAAAGTCAACACCCTAAAAGTAAAAAAGGGCTCCCCACAAACCGAAGCAACCGCACACACCAAAGAAATCCCAAATAATCCGGAAAGTCCTTATCTCTAAGTTTTTGGAAATTGGACCTACGCTTGGAATCCGATTCCGGAACTAAACTATCTAAACTCTAACCCACCTTTTACAAGTAGTCCCTTCTAACTACTTGTCCACCCGAGATTTCTTTGAACTTCCTGCTCCCTGTTTAGTTGCCGGCTTATCGGAACTCTTTGCTGGTGTCATCTTGGCGGCTTGGGGCGGATTCCGACGGGTCGCAGGAGACGTCTCCTCCTCCTCCGTTTCCTCCTCAGACTCTGATCTTGATTTGAATTTACCGGATTTGGAATCTTCAATCTGTTGTTTCACCGGCTTCTTAGCTTCCAGTTTTCGCTTCTTAGACTTCCGAAGTTTCAGTTGCTTCTCTGGCTCCACAATCTCGAGTTCTTCATCCGGATCTGTGACCTCGGTTTCCACTATTTTCGTCCTCTTCTCCACCCGGATTTTTGGCCTGGTTTCCGGTCTCACCTCTAGAGACGATTCTTCCAAGTCAATCATTTCTCCACCCCGTGCTGACGACGTTTGCTACATGTGAGAGAATCCCTCCGAGTGTTCTCTCGTTGGATTTATCGTCCCTAAACCCCCTAACAAATCTCTCCGGATCGGTAACTTCTGCCCAGCCTTTCCAGTTTCCCTCGGAGATTGTGAGGAAGGGACAAAAGTGCTTACCGTGCCCCACTTCTGGAACTGACTGGATGAAGGTGCTTTAGGTAATTTAAATAGAGATTTCAGACCTGGATCCTCTTGTGCCTCGGAAGTTCCTGTTCCGTGTTTGCCTGGGGACTCCATAAAGATATCCGGAAGTGGTCCAAAGTCCTCCTTGGCTACATCCAGGTAACCCAACAGCTGCCGCATCTCGTCCAAAACGATCTTCATCTTAGCCTCGTAATCGACCAGGACTTGCAGCACTCTTGATCCGGTAACAATGCCGTCATTATTGAGTTTCTTCGTGTAAAGTGCGGACCGGATAATCTGATGTTCCGGTTCTTCTACCAATATCCTCAAATTCCTGACTAACTTCAGAGCATCCGTCTCTTTTTTCCAAGTAGAGAGCAACTGATCCTCCGTCCAGTGAAACTTGTTCTTGTAGTGATCCCGTTCCGCCTTAAGCAACTCGATCTGTTTGTCCTTCTCTTGGAGTAATGCCGGATCCAATTTCTTCCGGAGCTCGTTGAAGATCTGGTCCGTCTCTACATTCACCTCCTTGGCAGTGCCCGTGATCACCTCTGCCATGTCAGTATGCAATTTCTGACACTGCACCATCCATCGGGTTCCGGATTCATAGAAATCAAATTCACCGAGAGTTTCTGGTAGTGGTTGAGGCAGGTACGGATTCGGTTCCGCCACGTTCAGACTTGTTCTTTGTGCGTCCGGATTGGTGGTCTTTTGCCTCCTCTTTCTCTCCAGCGGCTTCGATTCTGGATCCTCTTTTTCTTCTTCTTCTTCGTCCTCTTGTGGCATTTCTTCCTTCAGCTTCAACTCTACCGTGAATCTGTATTTCAGGATCTACGTCCCGGTCTCATAGGCTACTTGTTCTTGCGGGGTTATAAAATCAAAATGGTGGTACATATGGAATAAGTAGGTGCTGAGCGGACTCTGCTTGGCCTTCTCGATATTCCCCGCCATCTTCTTAACCTTCTGGTGGATTATGGTCTCCCAATTCACGACCCGGCCCTCAATTGCTCTGAAAATCGTATTTGCCACCGTAACCGTAACTCTCGTCGGCTTTTTCGGATACACAATAGGAATCAGAAAATCTAACAACCGCTTGTGGCGCTCGTCTATGCAGTCACTAATGGCAAAACCCTCCTTGTGGTGCGCCGGTTTCTTAAACTTCCCGTCGAAATACTTGTCCGTCCGGGTCGCATTTCCGGATCCAGTTTGTTTGAACCCGTAAGTCTCCACCCACATTTTTTCCGTCCAAGAGGACCACCGACCCCTTGCCGTAGTTTCAAACTGATTTGGCGTTCCTATAATCAGTTCACGAAGAGAATCCTCACTTCTAACGGTCTAGGGGTGCCAGATCAACTTGATACACCCTATATTGAAGAGATCTTCTTCTAACTCTAAGCGTTCACTAGAGTCCGCTGGAACGACTAGGTACAGGAACTTGACAGTGAAAACAGTCTTCTGGCCCTGCACCGACGTTCCTTCTGCCATTCGGAACTACAATCCGGCGCAATCGGCACCCTCCTTTCCTTCTCTCCCTATTCGGTCTAACTCACCACTCTTTCACTCTTCTAAAAACGCACTCCAAAAACCTGCAAGCACACACCTCCTCGAGCAGAAGAAAGAGGGTGAAAATGAAAAACCCATGCGCTTAAGTACCCGGCCAGCAACCAACATCCGTTGGTTCGGTCACTTAATGCGCCGCCATTGCAAACGGATCCCTAGATTTCGTAGCTCGGACCCCTAGTTTGTAGGTTTCCTAAATCCGGATCCCATTTCGGTTTACGGATTCCGGCCAAAGTCCGTCTTATACCTATTCTACAAATATTAGCAAGCCGGAACTTTCTGACTACCTAGTTTCTACTAGATGTTCCGGTTTCCAGCTTTACTACTACAAAATTTTGAAAATGTTTACGGAATTGATCCTAAACTAATCCGGATTTCTAAGTATTGATATTACGTGCTCCCACATGAGGTCAAGAAATCCTCAAGGGGACAAAGACAATCTACTGCATTTTTTATGCCTAAACATACCTTAGACTTCTACATCATCGCCAAGGAATTAGATGGAAGCATGCAAGTGTAATTCAGGATACCAATCTACTCCAACATATCGGTCTTCTGTCAAACAATGACATTATAGAATATGATACTCCCCCATACACAACATTGGGTCTGCAGTAACCCCAACACATAACACCAAATATTGCACTACTATTAGTGATAAGGGATTCATCTGCTTGTCCACTTGCCAAAGATGCACCACCTTCGTCTTTGCAAGTCTCCCACGGTGTAGAAGTGTTTAATTTGGCCTTTGAGGGAGGCATTCATAGCATCCATAATATTGACTTCTTTTCAAATTAAACGTCTATAGTCTTCAACGCTTAGCAACACAATTTTTTTCTAGGCGCTGCAGATTGAGGGTGATCAAGGTAGTTCACGTTGTGCTTGCAACATGGAGATTTTATGTATTGGATACTTTGAAGGTGACTTGTCCTAAAATTGGAGAACAAGTTCTGTGTAGTTACCTTACTGTGATTTCTACTTTTGCCCCTCCCCCCCCCCCCCCCCCCCGTCTCCTTCCGGCACTCACAGCAAAACAATTTCACAATTCCCATGCCATCTTGATCATATGACCGCAACTTCCAATTATAATCATCGAGATCAGAATCCTTTAGATCTCTTCATAGCTTCTCTGCTTGAGCATGATATCGCTACATGGCTTCAATTGAAATAAACAAAGACTTTCAACGCTAAGACACTATTGTCGCTTTCTTCCACAGTTGTTGCATTGAAGGTATGAATGACGAAGACATCTCCACACACATTATTTAGGTGCTCCACTTTCTTCCTAATCCGGTGCTTGTCCTCAATGTTCCAAAAGTCAAAATCCCATTTCAATACCCCCTCCGTCTACAATCACAGTTGAAAAGATGTCAAAGTTTCTGCTCCTTCCTCCTTCACCTTCTCAAACAGTTCGGGTGTTGATGATTCCACCTCCAGTGTCCAAATCTTCACAAGCCCGGCTATGGATAGCCTAAAATGTGATTCACAAAGCTAAAACCGCAATGGCAATAACCCCCTAGCTCGACCCCAAATGATACTGCCAATCTCCTAAAACCCAGCAAATTCTATCACGATTCAAAAAATATAGAATATATCCTATGGAATACGCAGCGGCGACCCAGAACCCGCATAAATCCTAAATAGACGTAATCTGGGCAAACAAGAATCATCACATTTGAATCTAGAAATCCCTCTTCAAAAAAATGAATGTTGGAAACCCTAAGCTGCGCCCCCATCCAATACACCATCGGGCTTCATCCACCCGGAAGCCAGTTACTAGAATTCATCCCAACATTGGATCCCCCTAGCTATAGCTTACATTCAACTAGACTGTATAGTACAGTACATACGGATATTGTATCGGATATCTTATATCTAAAAAAAAAGTGAATATGTTATTGGGGACCCTATTTTAGTTATAATCCAATTTCCTTTTTTTTCAACACCCTATATTATCTCCAAAAAATTTCAAATTTTTTGTTTCAAAGAATTCAATCCACCATATCTTCAATTGCACCATTCTAAATAAAAAATTTTAAGGGACCCCCCCAAGAAAAATCTATGCTTAGGAAGATTGGGGAGAAACAGTTGGGCCAATAAAAAGCAAAGGTAAAAACAATAAATGCTATATTAAGCTCCTATGGCATAAAAGATCAATGACATGCGTAGCAAGATTAAAAAGAATACTATTTTCAAATGTAAAGTACCCAAATTGACAAGATAGAAAACAAATTCTATTGAAACCTCAACAAAAAACTTTACAATTTAAC
This sequence comes from Neckera pumila, assembly GCA_963969595.1. Lineage (NCBI taxonomy): Eukaryota > Viridiplantae > Streptophyta > Bryopsida > Hypnales > Neckeraceae > Neckera > Neckera pumila. The sequence goes on along the minus strand of OZ018417.1, from coordinate 23,377,432 downwards.
AAGTTGTCAATGTTTGTACCCGAAGCAACAGACTATTGTTGCTTTTCAGTCATTTTGGTGACCATTTTCTAGTAGTGTCGACTTTTTCTTTTATAAAACCTTCTAGGTGTCAAGCATCATTTTATCCTTTAAGAATCACAATATTTTGATTTCTTCTCCCAAATTTTTATACAAATCAACTTTTACAGAGCAACTGCGTGTTCAAATGAATAAGGAAATTTGCAAAATTCGATCAATCAATTATCAATTATATAAAATTGACGGTGGTGATTTGTCTTGAATTAAAGTCATTGCCAAGGGTGTTTTGGATGTAAAAAAAAATACTACTCCTTGAAAACATTCCACACTATTCTTCATGGCTAGTTTGACCTTTTTTTAAGAAATTTCAAACTAATTAAATAGTTTTATTATTATTTATGAATTTTATTTCATTCTTTTTACTTATTAGTTTCAAAATTTTAATAATTATAGTTTATAATGAAGCTGATAAAGAATTTTCTTATTGATAGATAATACCTAATCTCATGCAACAAACATGCAACAAACATACTACTTTGAAATTCAAAATTTCAAAAATGATGGCGAAACTGAGCTCAAAAAACGACGTTTGACCATGTGGAACTGGTCCTGGGTTAACTTAAGTGAGTGAGGGTAGCGGCTTTCTCCTCCCATCCAGGTGGTGGTGGGGGGGAGAGTGCCGAGGCTGGCCCGAGGCCGGCCCCGCCTTCCTTGCAGCTTCTTTCTGAGTTCTTTCTCCTCTCCGTCCCTCTCTCTTGCGCCCCTCGTTTCTCCTCTCCTGCGTGCCTGGCCTGCCCGCCCTCTTTGTGCAGGCTTGACTTCGCTCTTGTCTAGATCCTCTCCCCTCCTCTCCACCACGCCCCGCTCTTGTCCCCTCCTCTAAGTTATCTCTGTCTCTTCTTCGCTTCGCTTCCCCATTTCACCCCTCCAACTGCTGCCGCCGCTGCTTCTCCCTCCTTGAGCTTCTCGCTGTCTTCTTCGAAGTTAAAACGTTCTTGCTCTTCCACCGACTCCTCTGCCTCCCGATCTGTCCTGTTGGCCTCCGTCCCTCTTCCCTTCCCTTCCCTTCCCTTCCCTTCCCTTGGTCGCCTGCAATTATCTTTCGCCCCCTCGCTCCGTGTATCCCCCGTGTTGTCCCGTCTCGTGCTGTGTTGTGCTGGGCTCTCCCCCCTCATGTGCGCTGCCCCATCTCCACGCTCGTCCCTGCCTGCTGTCGCCCACCATGGGCTCTGCTTCCAGCCGCACTGCTCCGCATCGCCCGCACCCTCCTCCGGTTTGTTCCTCCCCCTTTGTCCCTACTTCCGCTGCTCCTTCGCTTGCTTTCCTCCCTGCAGCCACTCTTCCACTTCCGTCACCTTCCGCTGCCCGGTCTTGGGTTGCAGCGCCGGCCGCCTTGTTTGCTCCAACGTACCCTATCCTGCTGGATGCTGCCTCTGGCGTCTTCCCAATGATATGCTACAGCTGTCGATGTCATGTTTGTCGGAGCTTGTTTCGTGCAATCTCTGGGAATTTGTCGTGTTTGCCAGCCTAAGCTGACTCTCTGTAGCCGGCTTGTGTCTGAGATCTAGTGCGGTCCAAAGTGCATCGGACTGTAGCTTGCGTCGTCGTTGTCGTATCGTCTTGGAGCTTTTTCACTAACAAGTGCGGGTGCGCAACCCATTCATTGCAGACTACGAGTGTTGAGGAGTTTGTGCAATTACGCAGTGGTATGCAGCCGCAGCCCCGATGGTTGAGTGCAGAGAATTTCAGGGATGGCCCCACTGGGAGGGACACCGACAGCCAGAGACCAACCACAAGTAGGAGCGTTCTTATTACTTCCGACTCAGGGCCTCTATTCCGAGGTGGAAACGGCGGCAGCAACAATTCCTTACTGTGTTTTCCTTTTCCTGCACAATCAGAGAGCCCTGCCCCTCCACCTGCAGATTTGGAGATACGCGGGATCGGGCAGGCAGGGTCTTCGTCGAGCGGAAGTCCATACCCTAACGCTAGTTCATCTCTGACCACGGGGAGAACAGGTCCGCCCAGGGAAATTCATGAAGAAGACGACCGAAACAACAACCTCCTTTTTGGCGAAGGTAGCAGGCAATCCTTAGATGATGAAAGGTTACATGTAGCGTGTGAGACGACACTCCGGCGGCAGAGAGTGAGCGAAATGCAGGAACGACTGCGGAGATGTGCGGGATTTCCTCCAGCACTGGATTTGCAGGAGCTCGAAAGACGGGGGTTGATGGCATCAGAAACCGTGGAGGCGCAGCGACGCATGGAAGTGATGTCGGGTACGGTGCACCATGGGCTGTTCAGCTCTAGCAGCGGCCGGGACCTGCATGAGATGTCCGCGTGGGCAGCGCCTTCGTTCATGCAGGCGCTGGATCACTCCGAGTTATGGGAGGGAAGTTACGTGGGCCCGTCCAACACTGTGGCCAGTTCCGGGCGTGCCAGTCCCCCTTTGGGAGACTCGAGTTCCGGGCTGAGACGAGGTAGTACGTCCGGTCGAGAAAGCAGACGCACGAGCGGGCGGAGACTGTGGGACGCGCTGTCGAGGGCTACTTCGCATCGGCGCTCTTCCGCGTCAATGACGACGGTGACAGCGGCTGCCGCCGTGAGTGAGGACAATGAGGCGGATGCCATGGTTCTCGACGGCGTGGATAGCGCGGTGGACGTGGGGGGTCTGCACGGTAGCAGGGCCCTGGATCTGGAGGAACGACGCAGAAGGGTTAGATCGCAGGTACGTTGTTTCCCGTATGTTGGATTCCCTCGTGGATGGCAGGTAGTGTCTGGATTGTCGTCCAGTGTTGGAATGGGGAATCTAAGCTTGCTGCATGTGCGTTTTTGAATTCAGTCTATTGGTGCAGGTCTGGGCACTTCGGCGATTGAGCAATGGCTTAGAGGGCGTCCCGTGGCATTCCAGGACCTGCTCCGGCAACCATCATGGTCACCGCTGCTCGTGTGACGCGCACGGAATGGCAGATGATACTAACACCAGGGCCAGCATCTCTCGCATTATTATGCTGGCTGAAGCTCTTTTCGAGGTAACGTGCCAATGCCAACGTGTTCATGTAAGCTTAGCAGATGTCTGCATCGTGGCGAATGCACCAGCTGCTACTGTGCTGGGGTTCCCTGCCACGAATTCAAGAAGCCGTGCACGTTTTTTCTTGAATGGCTCTTGCAAAGGCTAGGTTGAGCCTGTGTTGCTAGGAAGGAGACTTGAGCATGTGGTTGGGGTGGTCGTATATGCAGGTGCTGGATGAGATCCACAGGCAATCCGTGGCGCTTTCCCGGTCTGCAACTGTATCACGAGCATCACTCCCTGCCCCATCTCCTATCGTGGACGGCTTTCCCACTCGCATTCATTTGAGCAAGGCTGCCGTTGCCTGCACCGAAACTCTGCAGTATGTCGGCAATTTGTCCCCAGTTTTTTTGTTTTTTTCCCTCGTTGTTTCTCGTCTCTTTGAGCGCAAGCTGAGGATTAGTGAGTTTTCCGACCTTCTGTTGTTATATGTTTGTGTTGGGCCCACTGACCTGTGAGCATGGTTGTCTTTGTTTTTAAATTGCATCTTTTGCCTCGTAACCCTGTTCTTGCGGGTGAAAATCTCTCCCTTCCTCACATGTTGCGTGGGTTTCGTGGTATATTTTAGGTGTCATATCTGCCTGGTGGACTATGAGGATGGCGATCAGATAAGGGTTCTTCCTTGTCAGCATGAGTACCACAAAGCCTGTGTCGACAAGTGGCTAAAAGAGGTTCACAGGTACCACTTTTTCCCTGACGATTGAAGAGGTGTGGGCAGGCTGTTTCTGATTGTGATCGTCCGGTTGGCTTCACAGTTCCTGGGGGGGACGCTTATTTGTGCATCTTTTATTTATGATTTTTTCGGGGGACGCTCATTGTGTTGCTGCTGTCTTACAACTCGTCTGTGGGGTTGCAGAGTTTGTCCTCTATGTCGTGGTGATGTGTGTGATATGAAGCCTCTGGTGACGTCGGAGCAGATAGCAGCAGAGTCGGAGAGCACCTGACTGAGTGAATCTATCACTTTGTAAATTTTACATGTGTAGTTCTATATAGGCGCATCTTAGAGAGCAGCATAATTAGTTGCTTTCGTGTCGGAATTTGCCAATGTTGAACCAATACCCCAAAAATAATCTCGCCAGTTGAAATTGTCCGCTGCGTTATGTCGGTGGCTACCTTTCCATATGAGTTCTGGGCTTGACCCTCTGAATTACTCCAGTGAAGAGGTGATCATGAAATGTTCATGAAGGTCGAACTGCTGTATGTTGCATTGCACCCATGGACAATTCTTTCTTTAAGTCAGTGTTCATCACACGTAGCCATGATATATGAGAGTAGCTCAGTACTAGCCACACACGCTATGGGGAGGCAACCCATTTCTGACCACTTAAGGAGTTACAGGTATCTGAGTACGGGGCGAAAATTTTCCCCTGTGCAGAAATAGAGTTTGTTTGGACAGTTTCCAAAATTTTCAGATTTTTTTTCTCAAAATGAAATTACTATGAATTAATCAGTTGGAGGTTGTGTCCATCCCATATTGGTGATATAGGTCCTGCTATTTCCAACCAAGGGCTCATTGCAAAATTGAACAAGGGTTAGTTGCAATATTGAAAGTGTTGTAGCCAATTATAATGTGTCACAACTACCTTGCTTTGGGAACCGCACCATAATTATTCACTATTCATCTCTTCCTTCACATCATGGTTGTCATATCCTTCACATCATGGTTGTCATATCCTTCACATCATGGTTGTCATATCCTTCACATCATGGTTGTCATATCGGACAGAATTTTATTGTTCTCGGACGAATCGGACGAATTTGCGTTGACTAGCTGCAAACTTTGGAGGCCAATAACTTTTGGAAAAATTGTACAAATTAGGCATGTGATATGTTTTTCGGCATCTACAGTTTCTAAGAGCAAATGATCTATATAGTATCCACAAGATTGATTGTTGTAGTGACTAGCCTATCTTTGTGGTATTAAATCTTGTAACTCCGCATCACTTTCATTGTTCATGTAGAAATGCAGAATGTGTCAATTCATCTAGTAATTGGATCAAATTTTGGGTTACTATTGGTACTTTGGTTATGGATCTTATCCTTTTGAGACTTACCTTGAAATGATGGGCCTATCACTCTCACTTCCATGCAATTATCCATTGATTAGATGCATAGAGTGGAACGTGTATATATTGTATATTATAGGTGCCTATCAAGTTTGGCAAAAAATAATTGGAAAAAGTGAAGTCAAATGTTTTTGGAAATTAATGACTATAGAAGCTGAAATTAAGGGAATTAGAATTCAAATAATGTTGAAAATTTAATATTTAAGTCAAACATCAATCCACCATTTGACCATTTGACATCAGAGAAATTTTTTATGGTGAAATGAAGGAGGAACTTCATTGGCATTTTATAAGACCTAAGGTAGATATGCCATTTTTATAATGAAATTCATTATCCTTCACAATCCTCAAAGGATATGGGATAATTTAAAGATAATTTAAAGTATTTGTGTTCAGAGCAAAACTTTAAACCTCATTTAAGCATAGTAGAATTTATTTATTCAAAAACTTCAAACCAAGAAAATGTGGGAAATCAATCTAATTTTGAGCACCAAAAATTTGTTTGTGATTTAGAGTCTCTAATAATTAGATATGGACAAAGTTCAAAGAGGGGTTGGAAGGGACATTTAACATTTTTACACCTCTTCTATGAATATTGTCCATAACTTTTGATTGAAGTCTCAAAATAACAAACAATTTTTGAAGCTAAAAGTTAGCTTGATTTTTCACATTTACTTAGTGTAAAGCTTTTATGAAATAATTATTCCGTTGTGCCTAAATGAGATTTGAAATTATGCTTTGAACATGATTTCTATTTTAATTTGACTCAACCATATGTTACAAGTGGAGAGTAGAGGACTAATACATACAACATTACTACATGTAGCAAGTAATATATATTCTAATTTATCAACTTTTAGGCTCTTCTAACACATAGCAAGATATATTTGCAAAAGATGTCTTGAAGAATTAGTAGTGTTTAACATCTAATACTTCTCTTTGAAAATTGAGAGGAACAGTGAACTTCTGTAATTTTCTTTAAATTATAATGTTTATTAAGGTTGCAAGTATTGATGTTCAACTACATGTTTAGTGGGTTACCAATCAAAATGGCCTTTTCAGTTTTGCAGTGCAAGAAATTTCAAAGCTGCCAACTTTGATAGCCTCTCGAGAGCTGAAAAATTGATATTTTACCATGAAATTATTGTCACAACATTATCTTTGTTTCAATAATTTGTGAAACAAATTTCAAGGCCAAAAGAGTCATAAAAGATATTCAAAATCTACCAACATGTATAGCTATGAAAAAGTTTTCATTGCTGCCAACTTTGACAGCCTCCTAAGGATTGAAAAAGAAAATTCTATGAATTTTGTTTATAGAGATCATCTCTATGTTGATAATATGTGTGCCAAATTGCAAGTTCTAAAGAACTATACAAAAAAAGATATGCAAAATTTACCAACATGTGTAGTTGTGAGAAACAATTTTACTATTGCCAACTTTGACACCCTCCCAAGGGCTGAAAACTGATTGCTAATTTATAGTGAATTTTTTTGGGAAAGATGATTTCTATATTGATAACATGTTTGCCAAACTCCAAATTCAAAAGATTCACACAAAATAGATATTCTAATCGTCCAAAATGTGTAGTTGTGAGAATGATTTTTTCAGCCCTTGGAATAGTGTTATTTTATGGCAAACTCCAAGTTCAAAAGATTCACACAAAAAAGGATATTCTAATTCTACCCAAATGTGTAGTTGTGAGAATGATTTTTTTAGCCCTTGGGATAGTGTTATTTTATAGGTGAATTTCACATGGATGTGAAAATCATTTTCACAACTACACATGTTGATAGAATTAGAATATCCTTTTTTTGGTGAATCTTTTTAACTTCAAATTTGACATATATGTTATCAATATAGAGATGATCTCATTAAAAAAATTTCATGGTAAAGTGTTTTTTTCTCAACCCTTCGAATAGTATCAAAGTTGGCAGTAGTAAAATTTTTCTTACAACTACACATGTTGGTAGGTTTCAAATATTGTTTTGTGTTTGAATCCTTTGATCTTTAAATTCGGCACAAATTTTATCAATATAGAGATCATCTTGCCCAAAAAAATTCATTAATAAGCAACCTTTTAGCCCTTGGGAGGTGTCAAAGTTGGCAATAGTGAAGTTGTTTCTCACAGCTACATATGTTGGTAAATTTTGCATATCTTTTTCTATATAAATTTTTTAACATTAAATTTTTCACAAATTTTATCAAAATAGAGATGACTTCTTTAAAAAAATCAGGGTAAAAAACAAGAATTTCAGCCCTTGGGAGGTTGTCAAGTTGGCAGCAGTGAAATTTTTCTCACAGCTATATATGTTGGTAGTTTTTGTATATCTTTTTGTGTGTGAATCTTTTGACCTTGAAATTTGGTTCAAATATTACTAACATAGAGGTGATCTTGAGAAAAAAATTTCATGATAAAAGTCAAATTTCCAACTCTCAAGAGGGTGTCAAAGTTGGTAGCAGTGAAAGTTTATTCTTTGGAAATGCAAAAACGCCATTTTGATTGGTACCCTACAAGACATTCCACTTTGTAAAAATATTTAAAGTTGATTATTGGACACTTTTTTGGGCTTCTTTTCCTCGATCCCCAAAGGACCGGGGGAGGTTCAACAAAATATTTCAAAAAAATTCATTTTGTGGTACCTTGACTAAAATTGAAAATGAAACTTTTGTTTGAATTTCAACTATATAAAAGTGTATTACACTATTATAGAAATGTGTGGAAAAATTTCAGATCATTTGACAACATAGGTTGAAAGATTATATACATTTGAAGTAAGAATGTTTTTTTTCATTCCTACAAGATTGAATCAGCAAATTTTGAGCTCTCTTGGAATAAGATTTTTACTCTTGATGAATTTGTATCTCTCTACCATTGAAATTTAGATCTTATTAGGTATACTCATGAAAAATTTCAAAAGCAAATATAAAGTCCAGCTTATTTTAAATCACACGACAATGCAACGTGGTTAAGTGAACTAGCAATGTATTAGTCATTTTTTGATGATTTCTTGTGCAGTGAATAATTTCCTAATTTGAAATACAAAATTACAAAGATATAGAGACAACCATTTTGAATATGTGGAAAAAATTTCAATCTTTGAGATCAAAATTCAAAATAATAGCGTTTGATATTAGAAAAACATGTTTTTTTACAAACATTAGAAGAAAACTAAGGCTTCAAAGAAGGCCTCCTATGTTTAGTATAAATGAATGGCAGATATTTTGATGGAAAGTGGAGAATGTGGGATGGAGAGTAGATGATCAAGATCATCTTGCCCATCAAAGATCTTGTAGTTATAGTAAACCTCTATTAGCCACTATAATCATTGTTTGTCCATACAGCTTGATGACTCAAGGAAGTTCAATGACTCATGTATATAAGTGAAAGGTCTCACTTGTACTTACTATGTTTTGCACAACAAAGCATCATTTCTTGTATGTAGTATATTCTGTTTTCTAATGGTATTATGATACATGCTAAATCATTGTTTTATTTTTGTCTCACTTTCTTGCATATTGTAGTCTGGCATCAAATTAAATCTTTTGAAACTATTGTATAAGTATATGGGCAACTAATATCTTGAGGTCATCAATTGGAGGCAAAAATTCCAAAGTCTAAATTTCTAAAGAAGAAATGCAGGAGGGACAAATATTGATTCATAGGTTGACAACTCCATTTCTCACAATCTAGTAGATGGAAAGCATCTGGTATTCTGATTTGTAAGCCAACTTCTTGAATTTGTGGATGATGGTAAGAAAAGATTTTTTTTATGCTTAAATTTGTACTCTATTAATGTAATAGTTCACTTCCAATTAAATTAAGCTCAATGAGAGATTTAAGAGCTAAAAGAGCAAGTTAGATCCCTATTTGAATTTGGTCAAGAGTTAAGTTATTACAATTCAAAGGTTGCTAAAAATAGAGATTGCAACAAGAAAACATAGTTTTTTTTTATTGAATGAATCTCTCAAAAAAGAAGTGAGTAAGTTACAAGAATTCAATAGCATAAAGGTATTGCTTGAATCTTGACTAGTGTATTTGATTGAGAATTCTATGAAATCATCCAAAGAATGTCTACAATTCAAGTCTCAACCAGCCTAGTACTTTGGAATCAAATTTAATATTAGATTTAGATAAATGCATGCAAAACTATTTTTGTTGTCAGCACCAAAGCTGCCATTGGAAATGTGGATCAATTGGGTGGACATCCATACAACCAAGTTGACTCAAGGATGTGTGGTATAGCCAAGTTGGCACTAACCACACGCATGCAAATCCAATGTGGATGCTATGCTATACCCCGTTGTTGTACTACCACCTTCCATGTTGGCAATAAAGCATTCAAAGGTTGTTAAAAAGATTATTGTGGACACTAAGGTTTAACCCCTAAAGGTTTTAGACTATGTTTTCACCAAAAACGCTCCAAAATTGTCATTTATAATACAAGTATCAAATTTTAGAAAAAAAATTTGGACACATGTAATTGTAAGATCTTGTAGTACGCTAGTTTAAAAATACGTGGAAAAAATTTCAGAATTTTCCACCATGTAGATTGCAAGATATTAGTGTTTGAATTGAGAAAAATCCATTATTTGTCCCTACAAAAATACGGGCAGCTGCACTTTACAAAGTCATACTTGTATGAAAAAATGTCCAAAATGATGGTCACTCTTTGGATTCATTTTTGAAATCAAGATGGCTATATGCTTGAAAAATTTCAGATCATTTGGAATTGTACAACATATAGGAAAAAAAATAGTAAGTAGAAAGAAATAGAGAATGATTTACTAAATTGTTAAGAATTTAATTATAGAATTGAAAGTGCCAATCTCAATGGTTATAATGTTTTAATAACCTATCTACACCCAATGTTTTTATTTTTTTTCAAAATATTTAAAATTGAATTAAATAATGGATTTCAAAGTTTATTTCAAAGTAGGGAATCCATAACTGCCCGCAAACTAGAACACCTCATAATTATCATTCTATTAATCAAAATTGAATGATTCAAAGCTTTCATTGTATATATAAATCTAAAGAACTAATTTCAAATTTTTATTCTTCTTAAAAGTGATTTTTTAAGAATTTTTTGAGCTGCCCGCCAAGCATTGAAAATGACATATCATACAATAACTTTTTAATCATGCAATCAAAAGTTATGAAAATTGTTTGGCCTTAAAGCTACTCCTTAGGAAAATGTTGTGTGAAAAATTCAAAGAAAAAAATCAAAAACTCCGCTTGTAGTAAGCTGCCCCAAAACGCTATATTCTCAAAAAAGCATATTCAAGGCTTTAGGGATTAATGCGGGACAGTCCTAATTCAATGTATAGGTGTTTGTAACAATATTAATTTAATACAATCCAAGGGACAAGCAAATGATGTCATTTTTGTACATAGTTTTCTCACAACTTGTTGCTACTTATAGCAATGCTTTAGAATGTGATGTCATTGCTAATTTGATATATAAATCTTGAATCAAAACTACAAAGTCACCTCTTCAGCTTTGTTTTGATACTTTAAAAAGTTGAGACAGTCCATGGACAGAAGATGGAAAATGCTAGTATTACTTTGATGAACATAGCTTTGGATACATCTCTTGATCTTAATAGAGTTGCATACTATTTTAAGCACTTTAAGAAAGAAATACAACCCAAGAATCCAACGTTTTGACAGGTTTGATCAATCTAAAAAAATTCTAATCATACGAATTCAAAGTAGACATTCCTCATTTAAGATACTAAAAGAGAATTAATTATGAAATCTTGGAGTAAATTTTCCCAAAGACTAAAATTCTAGATTTAATACAAGCACAAGGTCAATTGTTAATTTTGCCTAGAATTGGATTATTTTCTATAGATTGGCACCTTGCATTAGACATGAAAACAATAAAGTGCCTAAATGACTTGAAAATGAAAGCAAATTATCTTCACTGTTGTATATTTTGCAACCAAGAACAAATCAAATCAGTCATTGGACTATAATCTCAAGTAGTAGCTCCTATGCATAGCAAAAAATGCCAATTAATGGTCAAATGGATTGTTTTCTAAAAACGTGCTGAGAAAACCACTACTTGGAATAAAAACTCATACATAGTGGAGACTTATTCTTGTAAATTCTTTAGATCAAGTACATGTATGTACCTTATATGCATTCAACATGATGATAGAAAAATCACCCATCTTTACTTTATGCTTAAATTGACTATAAGAGATGATGCCTTATGTAAACAAGTTGAGTCTTAAATGTAGAAAGTCATTGTATAAACAAGAACCCACTGGAGCAATGTAGTCATTTAGAAAGATGAAGAACTTTCGAGGAAGAATAATTTTATTCCTAATAAATCTTCCTCTTATATTAAAGCTCTAAAGTTATTTGTAGTTTGAATCTTATATCAATAAACAACCTTTAGAAGATATATGTGAATGTCATAAATATTGAGAAAATATGCTAAGTAATGGTTAGGTAAAAAAAAAGAGATTAGAACAGTGGATAGCTGTCAAAGAATTAATTACTAGTATATTTTATTAGACTTCATTTGAAAAGTGACCAATCAACATTAGAATTTCAAACAAAAGTTGAAAAATGCAAAGGGTGTCTATACATCAAATGCTTTAGAGAGCATCAAGTAAATAATTTGAAATTTAAAACAAACAACTCAATCATTTGTGTGAAAAATATTTTCTATATATTGTATATATATATACAGGTATATAGAACACTAGAATGGAGCCTATTGCATTTTAAAACACCAAAATGGTTTCATTAAGTTGCAAGGTTTTATAGACAAGATGTTTGAATGTCATTAGGATTTAGCAAGAACAAAGTCATGAATGAAAAATTGTGCGGTTGAAATTGTGATGGATGAAATTGTGATACAATTTGCATTCAATATAAAAAAATCATCTCTCTACTCATAGCCCAACTTTGTGAGAAGATACTATGTGCTGTAGGTATTTGTTTGGTAACAAGAGTATTGGACATAACAGTGAAGAGGGAAATTAGGACAATCAACGTTTTGCAGATGAAGGTGGAGAGCTTGTAGAAAGATTAGAAGCTTTGTACTTGCAGTACATCTTTTTATGCACAAGCAATTTTTTCCCTATTCTCAATCTTCAATGAATGAAGACGTCCGTCTCCGTCTCTCTCTCCGTCTCTCTCTCCGTCTCTCTCTCCGTCTCTCTCTCCGTCTCTCTCTCCGTCTCTCTCTCCGTCTCTCTCTCCGTCTCTCTCTCCGTCTCTCTCTCCGTCTCTCTCTCCGTCTCTCTCTCCGTCTCTCTCTCCGTCTCTCTCTCCGTCTCTCTCTCCGTCTCTCTCTCCGTCTCTCTCTCCGTCTCTCTCTCCGTCTCTCTCTCCGTCTCTCTCTCCGTCTCTCTCTCCGTCTCTCTCTCCGTCTCTCTCTCCGTCTCTCTCTCCGTCTCTCTCTCCGTCTCTCTCTCCGTCTCTCTCTCCGTCTCTCTCTCCGTCTCTCTCTCCGTCTCTCTCTCCGTCTCTCTCTCCGTCTCTCTCTCCGTCTCTCTCTCCGTCTCTCTCTCCGTCTCTCTCTCCGTCTCTCTCTCCGTCTCTCTCTCCGTCTCTCTCTCCGTCTCTCTCTCCGTCTCTCTCTCCGTCTCTCTCTCCGTCTCTCTCTCCGTCTCTCTCTCCGTCTCTCTCTCCGTCTCTCTCTCCGTCTCTCTCTCCGTCTCTCTCTCCGTCTCTCTCTCCGTCTCTCTCTCCGTCTCTCTCTCCGTCTCTCTCTCCGTCTCTCTCTCCGTCTCTCTCTCCGTCTCTCTCTCCGTCTCTCTCTCCGTCTCTCTCTCCGTCTCTCTCTCCGTCTCTCTCTCCGTCTCTCTCTCCGTCTCTCTCTCCGTCTCTCTCTCCGTCTCTCTCTCCGTCTCTCTCTCCGTCTCTCTCTCCGTCTCTCTCTCC
>OZ018417.1:23312537-23364174 GCA_963969595.1 Neckera pumila | reverse complement strand
TCTCTCTCTCTCTCTCTCTCTCTCTCTCTCTCTCTCTCTCTCTCTCTCTCTCTCTCTCTCTCTCTCTCTCTCTCTCTCTCTCTCTCTCTCTCTCTCCTCTCTCTCTCTCTCTCTCTCTCCTCTCTCTCTCTCTCTCTCTCTTCCATTTTGGGACAAGTTGAATTTTTTTCATCGAAATTATGATTTTTCATTGAGGTTATGATTTTTCATTTTACATCGTTCTTGTCAATCCATACTTAGAAATTATCTCAGTACATGTATTGATTGTATTCTAATTATACATTAGAACTCAATAATCATAGGATCTACCAATGGATTTGAATCATGTGTATTCATGAGAAAATATTCCACCCAGCTCGCATAATAATCGGTTCTTTAACAAAAGCCCCCATTTTATGCTGTGGTTCTCCACATTAATTCCACAACTACCAAAATCCAAAGAATGTCAGTACCAATATTTACACAGTTACCTACCTATATTATGGCAAGGGTTAACATGTAACAACTGAAAAGTGGTTCGGCTTACAAGATTGACGACTCCATACTTGGAAAGCACTGATCTTTATGGCACCAAAACAGGGGCGGCTCCACCAAAGGCAAACTTTACTGTATTTGTGCTCACAACTTGACTGTTTCATAGTCCCTAGAGCTACGTCACTGAAGGAATTACGATACCATTTTGATGCGGCTGCGTGGAGGGAGATTGGCTAATCCACAGAGAAGTGCAAGTGGACCCTTCTAAACACATTCTCAACACTGAGTGGTACCATGGAGAACAAAGGAAAACAGGTTCTTGGAAACAGAGTAGATTTTGCTTATTTTGAACACTTGTGCAGGACTCCAAGTTTCTTGAGTTTCTTGCTATTCGTTTATGCTGCAACTTGGTGACACGGATAACAACAGGAATGTTTTGTAGACACTTTGCATACGTCACGGTTCTAACATTGCATTCGGATTGTGGCATGGGTGCGGGTGAGGAACATTCCCTCTATATTCTGGCACAATTGGATGGCAGAATCACTACACTTTTACTACTTCTACCCCCTGTTCATTTATACTGACATTTGTAGAGAGACAAGGGCAGTCGCAGCACTTTGTTTAGCTGGTCACAGTTGTTGGTGTTTTTATTCTTCAAAAACTCCTCATATTCTTACGTTACATAATGGTTACATGAGTACGTTTTGTGGTTCACACCTACAGCCTTCTAGCTCTGCTGTACATGGGATCTCGTCAGAATTCCAGTTTTAGTTTTGGCAAAATCTTAAGTTACTCAGCTGAGTAGCTTCGTATAGCTATGAACTATACTGTACCCACCCTCCCTTCCGGCTGGATTTTGTGGAAATCCCCCAAGTTTTGATTGCAACGGTACTTTCATGAAAGTTCACGCACTGTAAAAAATGACACTTATTTGCTGTGCTCTGCTTGTCACGAATCTTGGAACTGCATGAAACTGCCCGTAATGGGGTGTCATGTCTTCTCCCCCCCCATGTCATTGATCTTAGAAAACAATTTTGGATGCAGATACGGTACAGGTACGGATGTAGATATGATATAGGTATGGAGTATGGATACGTATAAGGGATACGGGATATATCCCATATCAAATGCCACCCACACCTCCACCTGAAAACTACAAAGGGGTGGGATGGGGTGGATCCAAAAAAAATTAATTTAATTTAAATGGTTTTTTGAGCTTACAAAGGGGGTACAAATTTTTTTAATTTAATCCGTAAAGGACCAAACACCATTTTTTGGCAACATAGCAATTTTGGGTAGCTTACTACAAATGGAAATTTTATTTTTTTTCTTTGAAATTTTCAGATAAGGTGTGTCTAAAGAGTAGCTTCAAGGCCCAACAATTTTCATAACTTTTGACTACATGTGTAAAAAGTCATTGCATGATATGTAATTTTCAGTCCTCGGCGGGCAGCTCAGGCAGCTCAAAAAAATTCTTTAAAAAACACTTTTTTGAAAAATTAAAATTTGAAATTGATTTTATAGATTTATATATACTTGGAAAGATTTGAATCATTCCATTTGGATTAATAAGTCAAAAGTTATGAGGAGTTTTAGTTTGAAGGTAGTTATGGTATCTCTACTCTAAAAGTCCAAATGGTTTGAAATTTTTCAAGCATGTAGCCAACTTGCCTTGAAGAATGAATTTAAAGAATAACTACCATTTTGGACATTTTTCATACAATGTGACCTTGTGAAGGGCTGTTGCCCGAATTTTTGCAGTGACAAAAAGAGGATTTTTGTCAATTCAAACCTTATTATCTTGCACTCTATAGGATGGAAAATTCTGAAATTTTTTCTACATCTTTTTAAACCAGTGTACTGCAAGATCCTACGGTTTTATGTGTTCAAAACTATTTTTTTTTCCAAAGTTTTGTACTTGTATTAGAAATGACAGTTTTGAAGTGGTTTTGGTATAGTCAAAAACATTTAGGGGTTAATTTAAATTGTTTTTTGAGCTGACTGGGGGATGAAATCAGTTTGATTTTCATTTTATTTTGAGCTCATTGTGACAATTTGGAACAATGAGCAATGAGCTCAAAAGAGGCAGTTACTTACTGCCTTGCCCAAACTCATGCCAACAATCAGTTAGGTGCAATTCCCACCTTCCCTTCCATTGCTTCCATTGCTTGAAAACTGGGAAGGAATGGGGCAAACAGCGAGTTGTATGCCCTGTGGATTAGGTCTACCTTTTACCAGCGGAAGCGGTGCTGCAAGGTTGAAGAGGAGCCACGTCGGCGATGGGTTCTTGGTAGGGAGGGGACGCGGGCTTGTGGATGCCGCACCAGCAACTGGAGTGACTGAAGCTGCCATCAGTTCCAGAGAAGTGAAGTTATCGTTCAGACATGGTAACTAACTTAAACTTCATTTTTTATTTTCATTCACGGAGAGCAGATAACGTTCCGTTGTGAAAGCAGCGAACTGAAATCAATCAATTCGGCGATGAGACGAGAGGAGTGTTTCAACTCACTGAGTTAAGTTAGTTGAGGCTTGTGCGTGCGTCTCCCCTTTGTCTCGATCTCTCTCGATCTCTCTCTCAATCTCTTCAGTCTCAGACGTCTCAGTCGTGTGGAGGGAGGCTCTTCCAAATTCCGCCCGTCCACCCGCCCGCCCTGCCTTCGCTAGTGTAGTGTTTCGTTGGCTCCACCCTATTGCTGCTGTTTCCTCCCCAATTCGATCTTCCACTTGGGTTCGCAAGGCAGGCTCGGGCCATGGCGGCCTCCAGCGCTGCTGCCTCCGTTGCAGCGCTGCCTTCCCCCACGGCCTCCCGGCTCGCCCTTTCCTCCGCGTCTTCTCTGGCCTCCACTGGCCCTGGCACCTGCAGCTTGTCCTTTCCGCCCGCGCATCCTCCCCTCCCCGCCTCCTGGCGTGTCTTGCCCCTGCTCGCCTCTCGCCTCCTCTCCTGCCCCCCTTGCAGCTCACGTGAGTCCCTCTTAGCCCCGGCCTGCTCTGCTCTGCTCTCTCTGTGGTTTTGCGTTCACCCCCGCCTCGCCCCGGGTTCCTGAATTCTGATGCTTGGCTTGATCTTCTGGTTGTGCTTTCGGGTAGCCTCGGGAACGCGCACACGGTCGTGCAGGGCCGCATTGAGTGGGGGCAACAAGACGGTGGCGCCCCTGGACGCCGATGAAGAGGAGCGCTTTCGGGTCCTGCTGGAACAGCAAGAATTGGCGTCCCGCAAAGAGAGGAAATTGAACGTGCGAAGTGATGTGCGCAATATCGCCATCGTGGCCCATGTGGACCATGGAAAAACGACATTGGTGGATGCCATGCTTCGACAAGCTAAGGTAGGTAGGTATGGATGCTGCTGTCATGATCAAGATTAGTCGTTCGCGCTTGACTTGGGATCATCCAGCAGCTGCTGCGTGAGCACCCCTGATGAGAAGTTCAGAATGAGAAGGGGCCGATTTCAATTCTGCTTTTCGAGGGAGGAATTCGTTTCTAATACACGATATGGTGCATTCAATAAGGTTTTTCGTGACAACCAATCGGTTCAAGAGCGCATCATGGACTCAAACGACTTGGAGCGGGAGAGAGGGATTACCATTTTAAGCAAGAACACCGCTATTCGGTACAAAGGCACCAAGATCAACATCATAGACACTCCTGGGCATTCAGACTTCGGTGGCGAGGTGGAGAGGGTTCTCAATATGGTCGACGGTGTTCTCTTGCTGGTGGGTCTACTTCTGTGTCAGCTTCGTTAGCTTTTCCCGTTGATATAGTTCTAAAACAGTGAGAACAATTTAACATTCGGATTATTAGCTTGGAATGACGAAATTCTTTGGTAAAACAGGTTGATTCTGTGGAGGGTCCAATGCCCCAGACTAGATTTGTGCTGAAGAAGGCTCTGGAGCTTGGCCAAACTGTGGTTGTGGTTGTCAACAAGGTAGACCGCCCTTCAGCGCGGCCTGACTATGTTGTCAACACCACATTTGAGCTTTTTGTGGAATTGAACGCATCCGATGAACAGGTTTGTGAATTCCGTCCATTGTTCGCAATATTTTGGGTTGCATTGCATGGTATGGGATTGAGACTTTACTTGTACAGCTTCATATGACTCTGAACATGATATCAGATCTGTTGTAGTACCTAAACATTTATTTGTGGGTCCTACTGCAGTGTGACTTCCAGGTAGTGTACGCCAGTGGCATTCATGGGAAGGCAGGGTTAGAGCCAGATCAGTTGGCAGACGATCTGGAACCATTGTTCGAGTCAGTGATTAGGTGTATTCCAGAGCCTCGAGTTGACCTCGAAGGTCCTCTCCAGATGCTTGTATGTTGTCCATCCCCTAGTGCATTCTGCTTTCTTCTATTTTTTTTGCGCAAACTTGTGATGAATATGCGTCTTAATAAGGGTTGTGACTGCAAGTTGAAACATCAACCTAGCTTCATCCAAAATTCAACTCTAATCCACTGGTGGTGGTGACCTGGGATTACTTAGCAGTGGTCTCTACTGATCCGGTGCATATCTGAGCCAAATGATTCTACCTATTTCCTTGAAACCGTATGCTAATGTTATATGCTTCTGTTTCTCTTTCTGATGTCTAAAGATTACAAATTTGGATTATGACGAGCACAAGGGCCGCATTGCTATTGGACGCGTCCATGCTGGCCGCATGAGGAAAGGCATGGAAGTAAAGGTAAATGTTGGTGTGCTTGATCTGTTTGGACTTTTGGCATTGAATTATTTCTGATCTTGTCTGAGCTTATTTTAAAGTATGTTGCCAATGACCCTGTGTTGTGTTACTCACGATCGATACCGAAAATCATAGCTTGGTATTCTGTTAAAATTGATCCTGTGGGTTTACATTCGTTATATCGGTATAATGGCATGACTTGGTAGGTGTATTGCCAAGCCAATGAAATCTAGAATCTTACATCATTGAAGAGAGTGTTCATTTACCCTATTTCTATAATTTATGACAGTTGGATAATGGTGAAATACATAGGTCTGCACCCCGGACGACCGTTGCAGGAATGCGAAAGTCAACGAGCTCTTTGAGTATGATAATTTTGCTCGTGTTCCAGCGAATGTGGTCGAGGCTGGCGATATCTGTTGTTTATCAGGAATCGTTGATGTTCTGGTACTGGTTCTGGGCTTGACAATACTATCTAATAGATGGTCAGATTAAGGGGATAGTTTGCATATCCGTGCGTGATTGCCTGTTTAGATGTTACATCATAGCTTGTCGTTCTTTTATTTGGTGTGGTTGTGTATTTTAAACTTTAATTCGATTCATTATTCTGTATCTGGTCCCAAGTCTTTTAATGTTTATTCTTCTGTGTTCCGTAGATTGGGGAAACTTTGGCTGACAAGGTAAATGGAGTAGCACTGCCAACAATCACGGTTGAGGAGCCGACCGTGCGAATGTCATTTTCAGTCAACACGTCACCTTTTGCTGGTCGAGAGGTACAGAATTTTTTTAAAATCTGCTGCTGAGTGCTCTTATAGGCATGCCAGTATTACTATCAATAATGATTGATGTCTTATGTTTGCAGGGTAAGTATGTGACAAGTAGGAATTTGAGAGACCGACTGTATCGAGAGTTGGAGAGGAACCTGGCCATGAAGGTAGAGGACGGAGGAACTGCCGATACTTTCATTGTGAGCGGTCGTGGCACCCTGCACCTCACAATCCTAATTGAGAACATGTAAGCTGGAAAAATGCCTTCTAATCAGGACTTAGTATTTCGTTCGTTGTTCAATATTATTCATGTCTTCTATGTGCGTGAGACCTTGGTATTTAACACTCATTCTGGTTCGGTCGTTTGGCAGGAGGAGAGAAGGTTACGAGTTCATGATTGGACCTCCGAAAGTTATTAACAAGGAGGTTAATGGAAAGAAGCTTGAGCCCTTTGAGGTGAAGTCACTGGGTCATCCTGCATGTTTAGCCACTGCATGGGAACAAAAATTCAATGCAAACCATTTTGCTAAATTTATTTCATTTTATTTTATTTTATGGCACCTATGTATACTTCTGTATCCTCAATATCCATGATGCTACTCTAAATACTTCTGAAATCTGGCAGGATGCTATTGTGGAGGTTCCTGAAGTGTATGTGGGAGCAGTGGTGGACTTGTTGGGCAAGCGCCGGGGTCAAATGTTGGATTTGTCAACTTCTGGGTAGGTCGGATGTATAGTTTGTCACATGTGCTTCAGTGGAACTAATCCATTTGCCAATATTTGAAATATTCCTTTGCTTTACTTGTGAAGTAACAGCTATAATTCTTGTTGTCTCGTTTTCTCAGCTGGCTGTGTGAGTTTTACGTGGATGCTGTTCATGATAATTTGAGTCTTCTTGTTCTGCCTAAATGTTTCTATGAGTTTTTCAGCAATTTAAAGCCCTGCGTACTTAACAAGATAACAATTTGGCTCCTTGCAATGCTACAGGTTGGAGAATACCACAGTTGTGAAGTACAGGATGCCTACGCGAGGTTTGCTTGGTCTGCGGAACGCCATGCTCACTGCCTCTAGAGGCACTGCTTTACTGAACACCATCTTTTATGGGTATGACGAGTGGGCTGGAGATATAAGCACCCGTGAACAAGGATCTTTGGTAAGATACCCGCACAAATGTCGTCCACCTCGTTGTAAAGCTTTCTCTGAATTTGAAGTTTGGGCTGCAATATTGATGCGTTTCTTTGACTAAAAATTCGTCGTATTAGGGAATGTTAAGACACCTCACTTCTGTCGCTAAGCGTGGTGCTTTTTGACACTTCATATTTTGGGAGGAAGGAGAGAATTTACAGCTTTGTTGTAGATATGTGTTGCGACATGCAAGGCAACTCCATGTCTCTGCCATGCTATTATGCTAGAAATCCATACTCTGGATTGGCAAAGATGGAGAAATTGATTACCTTTGCTGTGAAGAGTTATACTTTGCATATATCTGTGGTTTTTACTTGTTTCAAAGTTCTGAGGGTTAAAACCCATAGAGGATTCACGTTAGAATATCGACTAACACCCAGGACGGGGACAGGTGGCCTTTGAGACTGGACCGACTACTTCATATGCTCTTTTCAGCTGTCAAGATAGAGGCAATCTCTTTTTACCCCCAGGGGTCCCTGTTTACAAGGGTCAAATCATTGGTATTCATCAAAGACCTGGAGATTTAGCTCTCAATGCTTGCAAAAGGAAGGCTGCCACAAATGTGCGCTCAAACAAAGAGGCTACAGGTTCTTGTCTTACTCCCATTAATCTGTGGCGTTTTGGAAAGAATAATATTATCTTTTGTATGGCATTCATTAAACATTGATAATTTACGTTTGTGTGTCATTCAATTGTCAGCAAATCTATTTTCATGTCTAAGGTAAATTCCCTGAATGGATGTCCAACAAGATAATAAAAAAAACAAGCAGCTATGCCACGAGAGCTCTGTCCGTGTAGTACTGGCTCGCTTTTCGAGATCCTACTCAAGTTTCTTCACATAAAGCTTGTATCGTTGGAGCAAGTTCTGCAATGACTGACTAGTATTGAAACGAGTCCTAGGTCATTGGAAGCGTGATCCATGAGAAGTGGAATCACACGGAGATCTTCTTTCAGCACCTCTCCCCTATCCAGTCCTCTGTCGAGCCCATTGCCAAGGTTCAATCCTGTGCAGCAGGTTCTCGTTACCTGCAGGTCTTCTTGTTGTGTTGTGCTTGTCCTGACCCGGTACATGGAAATGGATTGCTCTCTGAAATTGTGTTTTTTCTATCTGCAGTTATTTTGGCGGCCCCTATTGAGCTGAGCCTGGATGACTGTGTGGAGTACATACAGGAAGATGAACTTGTGGAGGTGACCCCTCTCAGTATTCGAATGTGTAAGAACCCGAAGGTGTTGAAGAAGCGTTAGTTTCATGCATCATCTGCTTTGCTCTTGAAGATATCAGACAGTCGTTAGGGCAGACCGAACTTAATTGAACGCTTGGACTCGCCTAAGTGTGAAACAATCAGGTCTAGAGAATTCTACCATTACCAAAATTTGAATCGATTCATGCCCTGTATCATGTCCAGGGGATTTTATACGTAGTACTATACGAGACTTCGGAATTTTAAGCAACAATTGTACTTTTAACAACTTCAAGTTGATCCACTTAGTTTTTTGATGAATCAATGAGAAATGCTTTCTCTTGGATGAACTTAGAATGGTCTGTAGTATTCATCCAATCTTTTATTTAAAAATTGGGTGCAAAGGAAGGGAAGAAATCATTGCTAGAGAAGACTACATCCAAACTCTATCCAGACTGTTTTTCCCCATGGATCAAGCAGCAGACAGATAAGGATGAATGCAACACTGTTGGAAACTAGATCTTTCCATGAATCTGTAATCCATGGGCAGTTTCAGTGCAAGAACATTGCCCGTCAATACTGATAACATGAGCTTTTAGAACTCATCCTTTCAAAGCGAATCCAAAGAGTTTATGCTCACAAAAACAGGGCTTCTAAGCAGAATTAGCTGCATGTTTCATTTGCTTGAAGATCTTGTTATTGCATTGCATTACAATCTCTGAAGTCATTTGACCTAATTTGAACAAGTGAAAATGACTTTGGTGGAGGAAGCGAAAACTGAAGCATCTCTCAGCTTTTTTGGAACTCATCGGTGACCAATTTTATAGACATGTTTTGTGAAGAGAACAGATCAGGATCTCAGAATTACGAACATGATAAACTCCCTTCTATAGGTATTGATATGTCAACCTTTTAAACACCAGAATAACAAAACCGGACGTGCAAAATTTTAGTTACAGACTAGAAAAAATATTTCAACCAAATAACATGGAAAGATGTAATCCACCAATTGCAAGTGTTTGGCTTCTGCTTCTGCCAATTGCAAGTGTTCCACTTCTATAGTTGACAAGGACTTTGTATCCATGCATGTTGTCCTTTTTTTAGCAGTACAACTAAGATCCAAGATCGTTTTGGCCCAAATTAAATTCTGGAAGGCTAGATTTTGGCCTGTAGGACGCTCAGGGGTTAATCATATAAATCCCTTTCAAAATAAGCTTCATAAAAGGGAACTCGCTTTGATACATGACCGCTTGTTAATCTGGATCTCTGGTTTGAACCCACGTTCTTAGGCTAGATGGCAATATATATATATATATATATTCTTCCCTCATAACGTACCTTGAATACTTCAGCAATATCGTCCATCCAAGTTCCATTCAGTTGTGTGTTTCAACAACAGTGATCTAGATGTAGGCTATAACCGTCTCTCCTGTAGTCTTGCAAACCGTCTTACAACACTATCAATAGTAGAAAATTGTGAATAGTTAGGATACCAATATTTTGATTTTTCATTGGAAGCTCGACTGTGAAGCAAAGTCTTGCCCCCCGACTTGCTAGTACCCTCTGAAGTCGGTTTGGAACATTTAATTTCATACAACACTCAGAGATCAGCACTCCCGTACTCTTTTGCTTGGATGGCAAATTTTGTTAAAATGGCGGTTCCATTACAATGGCACGCTATTCAGTTCAGGACGGTTGTTCTGAAATCTACATTCGTAATACATTCTAAAAATCTACGCTTTTCCTAGATATCTAACATCTATACTAGTCTTAGATTTTTTAGAACGGTCAATCTGAAATCTATATGGTTCCTAGATGTTTGAAATCTACAACAGTCTTAGATGTCTGGAATCTATATCTGTTCTAGATGTTCAGAACGGGCGGTCTAAAAAAATGGCACAGGGAATATGGCACAAGGAAAATATGGCACTGGGAATTCCACCATTTTAACAAAATTTGCCTTTTGGATAGTGAACCCACCAGAGATAGCTAACTTGTGCAGGTACAACTCGAGCGTCCATCCATGGAAAGCCTCTCCATACGCTTTTGTGAAGTTATACACCTTTTAGTATTTCTCCTTGTCGCATTGCCATAGAAGACTTTGAAGAATATAGCCAGAGTCAACCACAAATTTAGAACCCATTCTCTTATACTGCTCCTTATCCTTGGGATCATTCAAATACCTCCAATGTAGAAAGCCCCCCGTGCTCATCCATGTTTGAGTCTCAGACACTTCCTTGAATTCATCCATTAGTGTCACTGCCTAAGTGGTCCTCCAACTACATTTAAAGTCTCTTTAATCCAATCCTCCAGATCAGGTAAATCTCTGCAAACTCTTGGAGACTACAATAGAACCTCCCAAAGTTGATCCTCTCAAACCCAATATCCTCTATAAACAAATAGGGCTGGGTGGTCTCGACTTTGGGAATAAAATGAATGAGAGCACTAATGAAAGCCTATCAAGGAGTTGTGGTGGAGTGGTGGGTGGACCTCAACCTTGTCAAAAAAAAAAAATTATTCTTTTGAACATGCTCCTTTTCCTTAAAATGTGGCACATGTGCCCCTTGCGGCAGCTTCCTATGTAGTGCAAACCGTCTCTAAAGCAATCTTGTCAGGCAGTCTCGGACCGATTAGTTTAGAGAGGTTCTATTGTACCACTAGAGTAGTAATAATATGTCCTACTCTCTTCCTCTACATCAACGCCACCTTCAAACATTTTTGTCTTCCACGCAAAATCTTGAAGATCACAAAACTGCCACACAAGTACGACAACCAATTCCATAGGTCATCACTCTTCTGTCTAAACTGGGACGAAGTTGCCAACATCCCGTAGGCACCACGGAAATAATCTTTCCAGACTTTTGTATGAGAGAATCCACCCACGAAGTACAAAAGGCCAAGGATTTCCTTGCGCAGCAACCTATGAGCCTATCCAAAATCATTGAAACTATTGAACTTAATTTTGCAGTAATAACCCTGATATAAAACTACACACTTAAGTCCCGTAAATCAAATCCCTTTAAACGGTGTACTAAAAAGACGCTACGTGACTTGAGTCTTGCCATATAAAATGCCAAAAACACAATGAAATTGGATTAAGAACTATATTTTTCCTTCTTCTAGAGGTGCTAAACATCATCTAAAGGCCATTTTATGGCATCTTATGCGTTATTAATAAAGACATTGGGATAGTGCCTAGATTTTTGGGGAAAAAATACTCCCATCATTGCTTAATAATATTATGAAAGTTCTTCTCATTATACGCTTCCATTATACAACTGCATATGAATAATATTTTTTATATCCATTTTTTAAGGATTTAATCACATATCTTCTATAAGCTTGAATTTCAAACATTTTTGTGAAAAATCAAAACTACTATGAATTTTTGAATAAAAAATAAAAATAGATTTATTTGTCAAGTATCTCTAATTTCTTGCAATGGTCTTCCTTGGGTGGGGTTGTTAACCTAAAAAGGAAGGGCCTTTGACTACTTTTTTCAAACTTCAATGTTCTTCTTTCTGTATACTATTATTTTGCATTTATATATGAATGAAATTTTATATATTATATTGTCTTCTATATGTCCTAAATATTTCAAATTTTTTGTGATAAATTGGAAATTACTATAAATTTTGTGATAATTTGAAATTATTATAAATTTTGAATGTAAATTGAAAAATAATTCATATCAAATACCAAATATGCTCAAAAAGTTTGAAATTTTCTTCATAGGTGTATATAGTAGTTTAGAACATATGCTTGAGTTCATATGTAAGAAAGTAAAAAATATCACTTTGACAGAGGTAATATTTCAAGCCCAATCTCAAAACATGTGTAAGTTCAAACACCTCCCATACAAAGAATTGGATGAAATTTTTTTTTCATCCTTTAGGCCCTCTCAAGGCATGAGATTGCTCAAGATTGGAAGTGCAAAAACTTGACTAGCAAGGTTTGGAAAAGATGTATAGCAATTAATCTTTAAACAATAAGCTAAGCCCCTTGGGCTTGGTTTTGAAAGAACTGTTGACCAAAAATGGAATTTGTATTCTTTGGAATGTTTCATTCAACTAGACCTACTTCAATATGAATATAACTTGTCAAACACCACATTTAGGCTGCCAAATCAAAGCATTATTCACAATTCGCTTTTGTATAGCCTGACTACATAAACTTTGGACAAGCAATAAGACCCAAACCTTGCTTCAAAGAGATTTTGATTTCCCTTTGTACTACCTTCTAGGCAAGTGAGTGTCATTTAACCCCTGTCCTAAAGGATGGGTCTATGCTCATTGATGGATTCAAGCTTCACATTCCTTCTCTTTGTTTGATGCCATTTTGCAACTAAATATGAATGAAATTTTTTATATTTATTTTTTAGAGAAGAAATCCCATGTGTTCTACAAGTGCTAAAACATTCATTTTCCTTTTTGTAAAAATTTGAAATTATTGTGAATTTTTCAAAGAAAAAATTTAAAAAATTTGATATGTAATGCAAAATATGCTCCAAAAACTTGCAAAATTCACCACATGTGTATTTTTTAGTGTAGAACATCATGGTAGAAAACAAAGCTATGGAGTCCAAACCTTATAAAATGAAAGAATCAACAAACCATGGTTTGAGTTGAAAGTCTAGAAAAAAATTTCAAAAACCCCCACTTGATTTTCATTCTTTAAAAAATTATTAAGTAGAAGAAGGTCTAAGTTTGAAAGAAAAAATAAATGTTTAATAGCTCTAAGTTGGGATTGAAATACAATAATCCCAACAATGAGATTTCTCTAGCAAGCAAACTTAACCTTATCAAACAATTTTTATGAAAAATTGAAAAAATTGCATTCAAAAATCAATCCTATAAGGGTTTTTTTCAAGAAGATGCTTAGATTGCCCTTAAAATAAGATTGTTCATAATTTTCACATCACTTATTCAAATGGAATGAATCAAAGCTTTACATGTAACAAAAAATATAGTCTATAAGATTTTTTTTTGTATTATGTCAAATTTTTGTAGAATTTTTTTTCTGCCCGACAACGTAAAAATTATGTTTAGGAAGCCATAACTTTTGCTCCTAGGCACCAATTGGAATAATATTTTATTTTTACGAAGCTAAGAAGTTTATTATTGTATGGGAAAGTTTCAAAAAAATTTACTAAAAATCAAGGTCATAGGAACCTGCCCAAAATCCATTTAGTCCCTTAAGGGGACAATGGTCTTTTAAGGGTTAACCCGTAAATAAAAATTAAACAAGTTGTTTGATGTAGTTCAAAGGATCCAATCCACTAAAGTTTCAAAATTTGAAGTTTCATCTATGAAAGTTATCAACACAAAAACTTGTACCTATTTTATATATTTAGGATTTTTGAGTTTCTGAAATGCACATTTGATTGTCCCTAATTTAGTCCATGAATTAGAAACAATTTCATAACTCATTTGCTATACTTTATTCTATTGACTTCAGGAAAGTTATGGGACTAGGATTTTAGGATGTATGAACAAAAGCAACCAATAAATTGTCAATTGAAATAGTTAAAATTCATGAGAACATCAAACCCACATCTTTTTTCATTTCTCAACACTAAATCAAATTTTTTAATCAATTTGCTGTATTTTGTGAAAACTAACTTAAGTCATAGAATTTGTATTTTAGTATATATAAAATTTAGGGCGACAAATTTTTAATATATTATATCCCTAGAACTCATTAAAATAGTAGATTTGCATTTTTTTTCTCTTTCAATTAGACCATAGATGTAAACAAAAAATAAATTGTTTGTTGTAATTTAATAATATATTAGTGTATAGAAGATTATCAAGGTCAAAATATTTCTTCCTAATTGACATTCTAATCACCCCAAAACCTTAAACTATTTGCTATCATTTATAGAAACTAACGGAGCAAACTCTTAAAACTTGAATGGAAATATAAGAAAATTATAGACGAAGAATGTGTCTCTATTTATATACATTTTGGACTACAAAAAATATACAATTTATACCCTAAAACCTACAATATAGTCCATGAATTAGGTTTAAAATCATTCATTTGTTGTATTTTAAAGAACTGACTTTCCAAAAGTTATAGGCTTGCTTTGTAAGTGTATGAAAAAAAAAATCCAACAAGTTCTAAATACTTTCCAGTGCCCTTCCATCTATTCAACAAGGTCGTGTTCTTGCTATTTCACACTATTGATATGAAGATATCTTATTGTTTTTCATGCTTCATTTCTTATCATGTGGTAGACGATGTATTCAAGCATTTGTTCCAATTCAAGTAAGAAGAGGTACTTCAATCCGTTTAAATTGCATAGTGACTGATTGTCTACTTTGGTAGTCAATCAAAGTTACTTGGCGATTGTGTAGTTTGAGTTGGGATCTAGAATCTCACTTTTCAACATCTCACTTGAAATTCTATCTATGATGGTCCTTAACCTACTTCCAATAAAGTTGATGGTTTATGTATAACATTGCCATAGAATACCAATAGACCAATGCAAATTGATATTTTTCCTAAGATATTGATGCAATACATAGAAGAGTTGACCAAAAGATACAATGTAGACATCTCGATATTTTAAAGCTTCCAATCTCCAAGGCTAGAAGACTATGAACCTTAATGAGCATATGATTCTTTTGCTATTAAAGTTCCGGATCATATTATGATGTCTTTGTTATTGAGAGCTTTCTATGAGTTGCTCTTCTCAATTTGTGAGTGCAATATGTTTGATGAATGCAAGACATTGAATTGTGTTTTTCTAAGAACCTCTGGAGTTGCTGGTATGATGCATGTATATGAATTGTCATTTTCTGGAAGAAACCATACATCCGGAATTAAGCTTTGGTTAAGCTTTGTTTTTAGAGATTATTTTTATTACTGATGCATTGCTATCCAATTTGCCAACTTGCAACGTTTAGTTTGTTAGTCTAAAATTCTTTTCAATGGTTCTTCCTTAGCACACTTCTATTGCAAACCTAATCCGTCTACTTATGAACACTTTATGCGTGTGAGAATGTTGCACCAATTGTCTTCCCCGACAAAAGTTTAAGAGTGAACACTTTCCAACTTAAGTTTGAGAGTACCTTAGACATGTCTCCAAATAAAAATACACATACACTCAAGATATTGTTCCTACTTTTATCCTTCTCCATCCACACAGAAAAACAGAAGCCAAACAATTTTTCTACCATAGACTAGCTCTGGTAACTCTCTGTATCTAAGTACATCTAGTACCCAAGTACAAAAAATTCCACGAAAATGATGTCACTCCATCAGCAGTCTGATCTTCAGACATAGCAATAGTAATGTCCAGTGCCAACTCTCAAACAAGTAGAGCAACATGCCATCCACAAGGGTGGAAAATGAAAGTATCCTCATGGCAGCTACATTGTTACAAAAAATAATGGAAATTTTGCCACTACTGAACTGTAATGCACTTACTCACCCCTAAAACAAAAACACATTGTATTCTCCTACTAAAGTACCAAGCCAAATAAGCAGGCAACCTCAGTGAGCTCATCCTTGACTTTGGAGCTGATGCGCCTGCACAATGCACATCAACCAGGGATTCATGCAAAAGCTTAGATTCAATTCCTTGGTTCCATCAAATGATTGAATTCTAATCTGACCATGGGAAATCCTATCCTAAGAGATTAGCATGATTGATGAGAGTCTAGTTCTAGATTAGAATATACATGTGGCATTTACATATTGAGTGAACTTGTATCAAGAAGTGGAACCATTAAAATAAAAACAAATCATTATCAGCTTATTCTATGACCATGGTTTGATTCAAACTATTGCTCTAGTATATTATCATACATGTATGCTTTTACTACAAAACAATCACTATCCAACAAAACAAGCAGAACAATGGATTCATTAGCTCCATGGTTGCATCAAATGATTGAAAGCCAAGGGATGTACGTTTGAGTGCTTGCAAGGTAGTTGCACGTCAAGAGATTGGAATTGTCACATTGTTGGATGACTTCAATTGTTGGATGGTTCTCGCATATTTGAGACCACAAAGTAGAAAGCCGGCATCTTCAATGCATACTGTAGTGCAATTGCCGCACGACCCTATTGAAGTTCATCCTCAAGAAGGAAACCAGCTAATTCCTCCAGCCATTCCATCTCAGAAGGCCAAAAATTTTGCTGCTCTGAGAAGCTTCTTTTGACCCCTCTAGAACTCAACTCCTTGGTCTGGACGGACATGACTCTGACGAAATATTAGGATCCAACCCCAACGTTCGTCAAGATCAAAAAAAAAAAAATTTTTTTTGGACAATTTGTCTGTCCTAATCAACAATTCGTCCGGCCCATCAATGGCGGTCCGTCCTTATTGACGGCCGGTCCGTCCAGGTCAATGGACAGGCCGTCCAAAAAAAAATTTAATTTTTTGATCCCGATGCGATCCTGACACGTCTAGATGCATCTAGACCATCGCCAACGGACATTCCAATGTGAAAAGCCAGCGTCACATCAGGATGGACAACCCTACTTTTCCTCAATGCAACAATATTATGACTAAGATCCTCCGGTTCAACGACAACTTCCAAAATAGCGTCCAGTAAATCCTACAGCCATATATCTACTGGAAAATTCATGATGAAGAACAATTAAGCCATCCAAGTAAAAAAATATCCATGTATCACCTAGATCACTCAGCATAGCAACCAGTCTATACTGAGTATTAGCCAGCAAGAGAGAGATAATCATTTGTTACTTCACATTTCTAACAGTCTTAACCACTTTCTTCAGTTCAAAGATGATCTTCAATCCAGTAGCTCAAATTGAGTGAGCAACCTTTAAAACGACAGCCACATCAACAGTGCCTTTGAACTTCATTCCCCCAAGATCGTCAAAATGCAAGAGATGTGGATGACTGTTTCCACTAATTACCGACCAGTTCTGGTTTGATTTCATCAACTTCTCACTTATATAACTCACATATTTGGCAGCTTGTGCATTCTTTGTACTTTCAGCCCAAACAAACACTATAAGAAATACGTGTTTTTTGGAATGTTTTCACATTTTTTTGGAACACATTTTTGTGGGCATTAAATAAAACAATCCATCTTTTTATGGCAACAACGATGTTCAATAAAACATCAAAATGAATTTTTCTACTCTGATCGAACTAGACATTAGGGTTTACGATACATAGGTTGACAAGCAACTTTGTTGACTAAAGGTACTTTTCAGACTTGTAGTTCACTTTCACTGTAATGGGTGCAATTGTGAACCTTGGTAGCATATAGAAACAACATTTTTTAGTGCCACAATTTTCCCAAATGTATAAACGACATTCAATAGGAAGTGTTGCATCCATTTTTCAAATACTTTTTTGTGCTTAGTCATGTCTTATAATCCATGTGTTCATCTTGTCAATTTTGTGTTGTTCACGCAATATTGGGTGTGTATGCATAAATGTGCTCCTGAGCAACTTCCACTACAAAAGTGGCCACATTTATGATTGCAGAATACAACTGCGCAGCGGTTGTTTTGAAGTCAAATAAGCATATATGACTGGAAAACAACTTCGGGGCCCTACAATCATTTTTGTGAAGTTGTTTATATACGACTTCAATTTTTATTATCACCAATAATGAAGTAGAATTAGATGACTAATGGTTTTCATTCAAGTGATAAAGAAAATTTGAGTTAAAGAAATGGCTCTTTGGCTGACATGTGGAAAGTGTTTCCCACATTTGTCCGATATAGATTGTCATTCCAAAGTCATTTTGAAGTTATGGAAGATCCCTTATATATCTGACATGGACAGCCACGTTGGAAGTCATTTCAGAGTCATTTAGAAGTTGTGATGGAGTTTCTGCACCAATTTGGTGGATTGCCACGTGGCACATTAGCCATTCTAAAGTAACGTGGATATAGGATTCAATACATTCCTCAAAGACATAGAAAGTCATGTTTTTGTCATTTTCAAGTTGCAAGAATGTGTGCATGAAGGAGTATAATGATAATTGCATGGGGAGTTGTCATTCTACAATCACATATGAATACATTCAAAATTCTACAACAATACACTATACACCATACACCATGCATAATATATAATACACCATACACCATACTTGACATATGTGCCATATGGCTTCCAAAGTACTTAGTGTGTAAATTTAAAGAGGTGAAATGAAAAGCCCTTTATACAAGTGGGGAGGTAGGAGGGAAGACAAACCATGTGGGACATGTAAAACGCAGGAATTGTGTTACAAGTGATATTTTAGACCTCATTTAGGCCTAGTAAATTAATTTTTTCAAAAAAATTTGAACTAGAAAAAGGTGGGAAATCAATCTTACTTTCATCTCCAAAAATCCATTTTAAATTTTGAGCCTCAAATCAAAAGTTGTAAACAACTTTGCGGAAGGGATTGGAAAAGATATTTTCTTTGACATTTTCTAACATCATATCTGAATTTTATCCATCCTTGTCATATATGACATATATGAAAATGTGTTATAGATGTAGGTAAAGTAGGATGAAAGGTAAGCACAATGTTTGAAAATTGCATAATGCATCATAATGCACAAGGCGCCAAAGCAGTATCAGAGTAAGTGTGCAGTAATTCGAGACATTTTCAATTCATTCTGCAGTTGTAAGAAGTCATTTTGCAATGTTACCAAAGAAGCCAAGAAGCAGTGTTGAAGTTGATGTTCAGTAGTCTAGGACTTTAGCATAGTGTGGGTGCTTTATTCCCACCCTTGGAATAAAGTGTACACAAAGCCAGGTTCTTGTATTTTTGAGGTTGAACTTCTAAGGGGTGTCTAACAATGTGCAATCCAATTGAGCCTTCCAAGCAATGGATCTTTGATGTTGTTCCTATTGTTAGCTTTGTCCACTTCTAATTACTATAAAATCCAAAAGATGTTAGTATTGTTCAACTGGTTCTTACCACAACTGATTAATAATCAAACTATGAATTGATTATTAGTCTACAAGCAAATAGACAAGATGGTATAGTATGTAGGGTTTATTTTACCCTTTCTAAAATGGTGAAGAAAACTGAGATTAACCTAAATCCCTAACGGATAATTGTGGATGAAGTTAAGATTAATTAATCTCTTTTTCCCTTGTTGGATAAGTTCTTTACTATTACTAATTTTTTACTTCTTGGTGAATTTTCAATTATTGGTGAATTTTGACCGTGTCGGTTCATCAAAATTCTTATGTAATTTCTTTTTTACTTTTTATTTTTAATGTAAACTAGTTTTACTATCAAGTTAATTTAATTCATTAATTTGCACAAATAAATAATATAATGATAAAAAAAAGGTTTTTTAAGAGCTTACTCCAAAAATTGCAGATTCAATGATGCCATCCTCATTTACCGTCATCATGATTTCGTTGTAGTCGAATGTAGCGTCCATGTTGTCTCTTATTTTCTTCAAAATGGGAAAAAAATCAATTTCTTTTGAAACTTTTCTCTTTTCTTTTTTCTATATAAGTTTTGTTTTCTTTTGAAATATTTTGGAAACAATCTAATCCTATCAAATCTAATCTAGTAGGATTTTTTGCTAATGGCATAAAAATCAACTAACTAAGAAATAAACTTGTCAAAGTTTTCCTACTAATACTAATTTGAGAACATATCCCAAAGTCAAATTATTCTTTATTTGTTTTTTCCTCCTTTTTCTTCTAATCTAATAAAAAACGATGGCTTAAAAGTCAATTATCTTTTGTGAGTGAAATTTTGGAGCAACCAACTCTATAACTACAAAATCTCTCAGTTTTGTGTTTAGTTTCCTTTCAACAATTTTGAATTGAGAGTCTGCAGTTTCTAGCCAGATCAATTCAAGCTTTCATTTGAGATTTGTGAGCATTCAGAGCGTGAAGGATTCTAAATAGGTTGCAAAAATGGAACTCTAATGAGTGAGGCGAGCTGTTGGACTTGCTGGGCAGGTTGAAAGTCAATTGACTTGACTTGGGCCTCTGATTTGATTTGCTTGTGAGTTGTTGTGAGGTCTGATTACTTGTTGGAGCCTTGGTGGGTATTGCAAACGCTAACTGCTTGTAATTTCTAGCTTTGATTTGCTGAGGATTCTAAATCTGAAATTTGGTCCCGGTTGCTCTAATAAACAAAAGTCTATCCTACCAATTTCTAGAATTATTCTTGGATTTCCTACAAACAATTAGCTAAAATTATCTAAAATATTTCCATCCACAGTCTGGACCAACAAAGCCTAAGTCTAGTGTTCCAAAAATCAATAAAAAACAAGAAAGGGGCCCTCGGGCACTTGGGAGGTGCACTTAGTTCTACTTCAACAAACCACGTGCAAACAAGTGGTTTCTAATAAACTGTAATTTCAACCTAAAATTTTGAGCATTGTTTAATAATGACTATAGGTTTCTATTGCCAAAATTTCCAACTCAAATAAAATGTGAAATGATTTCTAGAAGAGGTTGAAAATGAACTAAAATGGCATATTTTTCAACTCAAATATTTATAGAGAACACATTTATATGACCATTGCATTAATATTCAACTCAAAATGAACTTTCAATAGAGAGTTATTTTTAGGAATTTTTTGTTCATTTTTTAGACAATTTTTTCTTATATAGTATAGAGGTGTGAAAGTTATTTTTTAGTTCTACAGTGTATCTTTTTACTTCAAAAATTTGTAACTAATTATCATGAAAAAATAAAAATATCAATAATTCAAAACATAAATGTTCGAAATAGGAAAATCTATTCATATTTTTTTTTATTTAATTTTATTTAAAATTCAAAAAGTATACAGGAAGTCCAAAGTTTTGTCTGCACTTTGCAAGTGGTTTTTTATGGACACTCTAAGTGACCCCCCCGAGCTCGGGCATCATCCCTGTGATTTTTGGATTTTTTGTATGTGATGTATGGTTGGATTGGATGTCCGGTTGAGCAAGCGACCTGGAGTCAGACCGTTACTGTATTTCCGACCTCCCTGCGACTTCCGACCTCCTTGCAGCTTCCGGCCTTCCTGAGGCTCCAACCTCCCTATGGCTTCTGACCTCTCTGGTTCGCAGTTGGGAATCTGGGTTGCCTCTGCTGGTCCTCAGTTGGGAATTCTGGTCTGTCTTTGGCTGGTCCGCAGTTGGGAAATCTGTTTTTTTAAAACCAAACTTTGGCCAATTTGGATCTCCTTTTGGAGACCCCTTAATCAAAAATAAATTGAAAAAAATTATTAGTTCAAGCAAAGCTTCACCATATTGGAGGGTTAGCCCAAATTTGTAAGACAAGAATGCTTAAAGTATTTTTCATAAAGACGAAGCTTCGCCGTACCTGGGATTTAGCCCCAAAATTCTAGTACTAAAAAATACTTAGTTAAACAAAACTCAAATTTTTGGTGATGGCTTTGCCATATTAGAGGGTTTAACCTCAAAATTCGGGCAAGTTCAACAAGAGACTCATTAGTACTTTAGCGGCAAGAACTTGGTTCCAATCCAAGCTTCTTTAAAACAAATAATGACACTTCTAAAGACCACGTTTTCAAATGTCAAGGCTCTAGGGGGATGTTCTATGGCTTGAAGCCAAGATATCCCACTTAAGGAGCTCAGTTTGAAGGGGTTAGAAACGACGATTCTTTTAAAACATCAACAAAACACACAACAATTGAGTATTTCAAATCAACACACCTCAAGCAAGTGTTTCAAGGGACCCCAACATCCTTGAAAGACGCTTTAAAACACAAGAATTTGTTGACGATAAGCAAGCAAAAGATCAAATTGCAAAGAATAAGAAGTTTTTGGAAAAGATGTCAAATTTCAACAACGTGGCCACATTTGGCCAAAGTTTTACAAAATTAAAAAAGGGGTGTGAAGTGAGGAGAGGGGGAGGCCTTATATACTTGCTCAAGGCCTCACCTTCCTCCCAATTTCCTAATTCTACTTCCTAGGTAATTTCAAATTTACTAATTAAAATTCTACACTACTACTGTGATCACTCTAACTTTTGGAGAATTGCTTCAAACTCTAAATTGATTGCGCCATTGTCTTTAGAAGACCCAAATTAGACAACGGATCCCTCCATCCCCTTTTTCAGGCCGTTTGTATGTAAAAACCAACATTTAGCATATTGCTTAAAAGGATAAAAATTCAATTGTTGAAGATAATTTTGTTTTCAAGTTTTGACTGGCCGAGGTTGTCGATGAGGTCCAAGATAATTAGAAAAGATTATGAGTTGACTCCTATCGAAAATCGGGAGCTCCTGGTGTGCCGGTCAACGTACCAAATCTTTTAAAATCTGTTAAAATTTTGTTAGTGCCGCCAGTTCTGGTACTTGTCGGGGTCAGAATGTGATGGAATTTGGTTGGGTGCTTTATTAGTACTAAACATTCTATTCTAATTTTTAGTGGGATTTTACCGCCACTTTGGGATTTTATAGGAATTTCTCAATGCGTAAAAACACAGTTGACTTTCCAAGGAGTCATTTCCGCAATTTGAAAAATCACAAAACTTTTTGGGCAACCTCTAGGAAGTTCACAAGTGCCATGTGTAAACTTACAACTTTCTTTGTACTAATCAAATGAGTGTATAATTTGTGACCTTCCAGTTTAATTCCCACCTAGAGGGAATCATTTTGGATATAGAGTTAATTCCCTCTCGGGGGTAGGAATCATTCTAGATTAAGGGAATCTAGCAATCAAGCTTCATTGTTACGCTCCTGGCAGGTTTCTTGGTCAAAACCTCCGTTCTTTGCTTGTGGATTGCTTGTAATCTTGGTTTATGGTTTTATTTGCAGTGTCACATGACTTCTTTTCTATCCTCTATTTTCTATCCTAAATATTTCACATGCCCTTCAAAAGTCTAATTCTAGGTGGTTTTGTGGTTTGGCCATCAGACTTAATACCATCTGAACCCTCAAATGTTCTCTCAAATGCTAAAATAGACTTAATATTAGCTCATAGTAGTAATTAGAGTGGTTTTGGGCTTTTTGGTGAAATCATATTTCATTTGTAGGGATTTCCTCCAAATGTCACGTGAACATACTTATACTATCTCTTTAACCCTAATTAATCGTAAATGTGAGCAAAATGCGAAAAAAAATAAAATTCTGAGGTTCAAGTGCTAACTTGGGGGCTCAGTGGCTCACACATAGTCATGTTGGAAGTCATTTGGAAGTCATTAGTATAGTCATTTGAAAGCCATCAGTGGGAGTCAGACGCAACGTAGTCATTAGCACAAGGCAAAAGTTCAACATTTTGTTTGTTGCTAGTAGCATCAGAGTATTGCAAGAAATGTGTGTGGAGACCCATACTCAGACCTATACTAATTCAAATGTTAGTGACTTGAACCTTTTAGAAGTTATTCAATGACAAAGGCCTCATTTGGCTGAAATTATTGCTTCCATATTCAAAAAAGAATTTTGGAATTGTAGAAGCAAAAATTAATTTAAATTAAATAAACAATAAAAAGAGGATTAAAAAAAAATATAAGAGAGATTA
This sequence comes from Neckera pumila, assembly GCA_963969595.1. NCBI lineage: Eukaryota > Viridiplantae > Streptophyta > Bryopsida > Hypnales > Neckeraceae > Neckera > Neckera pumila. The sequence continues at coordinate 23,340,460 of OZ018417.1, read as the reverse complement.
GAGAAATCTAATTTTTTTTTTAAATTAAAAACATTAGAAGTAATGGAACAGTCAAACAAATCCAAAATGAGAAGATAATTAAAGGAGACATGAAAGAGAGAAAAGACAAAGAAGCAAAAAAAAGATAAATAAAATTCAAGAAAATCAGAGAAATTAAAGATGGTTTGAAGACATGAAGCAAATTAGTCAATTACGGAAATTCAAAAGGAAAAAATTATTAATAAATAAATTTGAAAAAGGAAAGGATCAATAATATATATAAAAGAGAGTAGAAAATATAAGTTTTTAAGAGAAGAGGATGAAAAAAATTTACAAGTAATGAAAATGGCCAAACAGATACAGAAAGAATATAAAAAGAAAGAACATATAAAAGACATGAAAAAAAAAGATGAAATAATGATAAAGAAAACATAAGATGATCAAAGTAGTTAGTATTTGTTCAGTCACGCAGAAGTCAATATGCAGTCACCTTAGAGATAAGCGCAGTCACAATGTATGATTGCATTGTACTTTTCCATGACTTAGGTCTCTGCCAGTCATTTCACTATCTCTACATTGGATGGTGAAGAACACTATGAACAAAATTCAATAGATGAAGGTTGAACCTCCTGAACTCCTCATCCAGAAGTCACGCCCGTGACTGCTAGAGGACTCAAATGCCGTGGAGCCTGTCCTTGCCGGTGCAATTAGGAAGCCAAAATCACCGAGTAGTTGTATTTTTGTTGAAGTCATTTTCTGCAGTCACAAATAGGGCCATTTTCTTGTAGTGTTCTGTATATTCTTGCATGCGGTGTCAAAGTGTTTAGGGTACATTCAACTCACATGTCACCCTGAACTTGCAAATAGGAATGAGAAGTCACATAACCCTTAATGTACCTAGCAATGCAAGAGTTACAAATCACTTAAGGCTTGTGCAAGGAATCTTTTTAGGTGACACCTCTAACCATGTGTGGGCACTAGATTACCCACCCTTGGTAATAAAACAAATACGACCAGGTTCTTAGAATATATCCACTTTTTGAATATATGGGTGTGTTTGTAAGCGCGGTCTACTGTGCCTTCCAAGCAATGGATCTTGCTAAAACACCATATTCATTAAAATGAGAGATTGGAGACTTCTCAAAATAGTTTAAATTGATCTTGACCTAAATCATCAATCTCCATTAAAATGAGAGTTTTGGATTGAATTGATATAAAACCTTTCAATTTTAGCTGATTTTAGCTCAATTAGAAAAATTTTGTTGAGTTTTCTTTAAATCAACTCTCAGTTCAATGGAAAACTCTCATTTTAGTGAATATGGTGTTCTAATATTTCCTAAGTTTTTGTGGATAGGCAAAAGAAATGCCTAGAAGTGCAAATGATGACTTCCAATTAGTTGCCAATGATCCGAGTCACGGTAACCTAACGGTGAGCTCCTACCGTATTTCTATCTATCCTAGGTCAAGTGTAGATTGGATAGTTGATGCCATTTCTAACAACCTAACTAACTGAAATGGGACCCCTTAGGTTCCTTCCGTGAGCCCCTAAGAATCTCTTCTATTTTTTAACTTCCGATACAATCCTAGGTTTTAACCCCTGAGGTTAAATCTCAGTTTTAACTTTTAATCCTAACTTTCTACTTCTAAATGTAACTCTAGACTTTGACTTCTAATTCTAGAAATTTACTTTGGAAAGAAAATCCGGAAGCCAAAGCCGCAAAAAACCTAAATTTGACGTCCCACTTCCAAAATCCAATTGCAGGCTACAAAACTTTTTAAAGTTTACCCTCTAGATTTAATTCAATGTTTTAACTTTTATCCTTCTTAATTTACTATTCTACTTTGGAATTGACGTTTACCAACCTAAGTTACTGATGGATGAAAGTTGATTGGTAACTGACGTTTGGAACTTCATCCACTATTACCGTTGGCCTGAATTCCTAATTAAATTTTTAATTTTAATTTTACCTTTTAAATTACTCCTGCTTTTTAGCTTTTTATTTTGTTGGATGATTTTTGGGTAGGTTCATCTGATTCTTATGTCAAACTTCATCCACCCTAAACTTCTTTGTTTTAATTCCAATTTTGGTGTGTTTTATCTTTTTGGAAACCCCTAGACCTCTAGTTTCTACTTCTACACAAAATTTGACCTAACTTATTGCCTAGGCTACTCTAGTTTTCGGCCCTATTCTAATTAGGTTAATTAAGAAGGGATTAGATAAAAAAGGGGGGAGGGGGGGTAGTGACCCACCTTGAATTGTAAGTTGTGGATGAGGTTGTTGAGGTTCCCCCCTTCCGCTATCTTTTCCTCTTGGCACTTGTGCAAATGCTTGGATGATTCTTTGGTTTAGGAAGATCCGAAATTGAAATGGTACATTTGAATTGTTTCTTCTTTTTCTCCTTCTTTTCTTTCTCTCTCCCTTCTTTCTTCACTATTCCCTAACACCACGAATTTTTTGCTTCCACACTCTTACAACTTAATGTGCACGTTCTTTTTTATTCTTACACTTACATCTCCAATGGCCCCAAATGGTTGTGGAGATTCTCCTAATCTATTCATTATTGATCTTCTCTTCTACTTCATCCTATTCCTCTTCTGCTCTTTACAAGTTTTTTGCTTTAGTTGTTGTGGAGAGCTTGTGTGAGTGGTGCGTGGAGAGGTTGTGTGAACTTTGTAGGTTGATTCTATTTTTTTGTGGTTCCTAATCTTCCTTTTTTTTGTTAAATTATAACTTCTAGCCATTGCCTAATCTATCATACTCTTAACTTCTCCTTCCTTTATTTTACTTCTAGTTCCTACTTCTACTAATTCCTCATCTACTTCTATCTGTCTTCTAACTATCCTATTTTTCCTCTTCTAATTCTACCCCTAAAACATGTCTCCTCCCCCCCTTAATTTAGATTAAGGTAGTACTGTTTTGTGGGGGAGATTTTAATGATAAAAAAAAAAAAGCCTAGTGTGAGCTCTCAATTCGTCACTTGGGACTTATAGTTTTTGTTTTTTTCGTAATTGTGCAATTTAAGTTGTAAAAAGATACAAAAAGACTTAAAAAGAGTGAAAGACCAAACTAGAGTTGTTACATATCTATGTAGCATTTGGTCAATAATAGGATTTTTCCCTTAATAGATCTTTAAATCTCGCTTGTAAGTAGATTAGAAACTAGGTAGTAGGAATTTAAAGGTTTGAGGGTTTTTACCCAAAATAGCCTAAATCTTGTGCATGTGACTCTATCTGGTTAAAAGTGGTCTAAGAGAAGTCTTAGGATAGATTCCCCTGGAGAGGTTTCAGTTTCTCTATTCTACCATTGAAATAGTAGAAATCCCAAATGTTAGCTTGCAAAAGTTACTTTCTCAAGATGGGCTAGCAGAGAAATCTGCAGTCACCGGATTGTGCTCTTGGTTCATAAACATGTTAGGGTCAAAAGTGGAATCCATCCCCCAAGATTCCCTCGCATGTGGAAGATTTCCTAATTGCCGCTTACCTTAAAAAAGATGGGATTTCCATCCAGACCAATGTATGCATGATGAAAAATTATGAACTTGCACATCTTTTGGAAAACTCCATGAGAGGTTCCCCAAGAAGTTTCGAAATTTTCCGACCTAGGGAAATATCCCTTCCGGACGGTCAACCGCTTAAACTAACAACGAGAAATTCATGGAAATTCATGGAAATTCTCAAGGTTGTAGTGAAATTTCTCAAAAAATCAGGATAGCTTATTTTATGTTAATAATGCGCTCCGACAAGTTTCATGGCGTTCCAATAGCGGGAGGTGGCCAAATCAGTGACAGTCCTCCAAATTAATCATGTGGCGGGATTTGCATGAAGTTGACCGGCGTCCTAGAAGTGTACGAAGTCAAAATCAAGTCAACGTGGGGTCTTTTTTTACTCCCTCAGACATTTTTAACAACCTTAGCTAGTTACTTTAGTCAAAAAAGACCAATTCCAAAATCTAAATTTTTACCTTTTTATTGGCCTCAGTTAGCGCTAATCTAGAGGAGGTTCTAGGCGTTGGAAAAGGGACTACAGTGACTTTCGGACAAAAAATGGCCTTCTGAAGTTGTTGGCGCAATCCGTTTGAAGTTTCAAGGCAAACTCCAAAAAATACAACTTTGGACCAACGTAAAACTCAAATGCCGTGAAAATCTTAAAGATAAGGACAAAAATCTAAGTTGATAAGTTTTCCAACGATTACTTGAGGACGGTGGGCTCCTTGGGAAACCTATAAAAGGGTGCTCATTTTCCTCTCACACCACCCCATTCTTGTTTTGGGTCCGTGGATCTAACTTATGTTGGATTTTTTGTCATTTTTGCCAAAAGAACTTCCATGGTGTTTTTGAGCACTTTTGGCTCCGTTGTTGTCTAATTTTCAGCTCCTAAAGGTCTTGAGGGTCCTTCTATCTTGTGTACGCGGGTTTTTGTGAGTCATTTGGCTTTGTTTGGAGCCGTTTTTGGTCACTGAAGTGTACGTGAGGAATTGTTTGGTTGAGATACTAACTTGGGTTGGGAAGTTCTTAAGTGTTGTACTAATCCTAAAGCTACCCCCCTCCGTACCTTGGCACTGCCACTTTGGGGGGCCTTTAGTGTTGAGTTGATATTACAAACCCACGTATCTTGTACTAACGTCCATAGTCGGATTCCCCCACGTGGGGGCCGTTTGAGTCTTTTTTCCAAGTGTCTTTTGTGTGTGTCTCCTCCCCCGGGATGGCGGAGCTTTGAACCCCCCGGAGTGGTCATTTTCTAAGTTCTAATTTCCCTCTTTGAACTTGCCCCCCGGTGTGTGGTTCCCCTTTCGGAACGGCGGAGCTTTGACTTACGTTGTTGCCTAAAGTCCTAAAGTGTATGTTAAAAACCTCATCAAGCAGCAGAGCTTTGGCCCCGTAGAGTTAGAAAGTCCTAAAGTTGGTATTAAAACCAACCAGACAACAAAGCTTTGAACTCCTCTAAATATTCCCTCCAAAGTTTAGCTTCTAAGACGCGCTTGGAATAGCTCAAAGTTTAGTTTCCAAAAAGTTAGGATCATGGGGATTAGTAAGTTTACGAGGGGTGCCCAACTGTCCTATTGTCACATTGTGTTCAAGTCCCGACGTGTTTGATAGTTCACCCAAGGGCTAGCCTTCTCAATCAAATCTACAAAAACCTTTCGCTTTATTTTATTCTTTTTGTATAAAGAGCCAAGCCTCGACCTCCAAGGCCGCAGCTTGTGACCCCAACCACGAAAGTTAGAGCAGCTCCGACCTCAGCAACCAGAGCCAGCCCCGACCCCAAAGGCCAGAGCTAGCCCAACCCCCGGCAGGCCAAAGCAGCCTTGACCACCGACGGTCAGAACCAGCCTCGCCCTTGGTGGCCAAAGCAACCCCGCCTTCAGCCAGGCCAGAGCCAAGCCTCGATCCCTTCGGGAGAGGAAAAAAAACTTAGTCTCCAGTTCTGTTTTTTTCGATTTTTTTTTAGAGGAAAAGAGAAATAAAACTCTCAACCAATAAACTAATTGAGGAAAAATTAGGGTGGTTAGGTTAGAAGTTGGCTAGTAGAAGTAGAAAATTATCAAAATAGAAGTAGGAAATTATCAAAATAGAAGTAGAGATAGGACATTGTAGGAGTGGAAGAGAGGAAGACTAAGTTGGGAAGAAGAACTCGTGTTGAAGTATAAAAGTAACCTGCAAATTCACACAATCACTGTACACACAACTCACACAAGCTCTCTACACCAACCACACACCACAAAACTAGGAACTTGGAAATTACAACCAAAGAAGAAGATGAAGTAGGAGAGAAGATCAATAGTAGATAGATTAGAGGAAATCCCCCCAACCATTGGTGTCCATTGAAAATGTAAATGTAAGAATAAAAAAAACGTGCCGTCAGTGTGTAAGAAGTTAGGAGCAAAAGTGATGGTGTAAGAACTTTGGGAAGCAAAGTTGTTTTGCGTGGGTGAATAGTGTAGAAAGAAGGAGAAAGAGTAAGGAAAAAATGGAAGAAACCCTGCCCGATGTACTATTCTTCTTCAATTCCTCCCCAAACCAAGAATCACTCAAGGAATTGCGCAAATATCAAGAAGGAAATATGGCCGAGGAGAGGAATCTTGACCACCTTATCCAAGATCTCTAATACGAGGTGGGCTACTAAAAATCCCACTTTTCTTTGTTTAAATTTTTTTCTAATTAGCATAATTAGAAGGGGACCGAGAGCTAGAGTATCTTAGACTACAAGTCAGGTCAGCTTTTTGGTAGAAATTAGAAACTAGAGGTCTAGGGATTTCCAAAAAGATAAAACACGTTCAATTCCGAGTTAAAACAAGAAAGTTACAAGCGGATGAAGTTTACTTAAGAATCGGATGAACCTATCCCAAATTCATCCAAGAGGTTAAAATTCTAAGATCTAAGAAGTAGGGTTAATTTAGAAGAGGGAAGTAAAAATAAGAGTCAACTTAGGAAATTAGGGCAACGATAAATAGTGAATGAAATTCCTAACGTAAGTTACCAGCCAACTTTCATCCATCAATAAATTAGGTCAATAAAAGTCAATTTCACAGTAAAATGGTAAACTAGGAAGGATAAAAGTAAATTCATAAAGACAAGAGAGTAAAATCAACTAAAATCCAATAAAAATCCAATGAAGTTTTATCGATGGGATAAAGTGGAGTTAACCGGATAAATTAGGGTAACTTTTTCCAGTAAAAGGTTAGGGTCATAAATATTTAGAGTAACTCAAATCAGATATCAGGTAAAAAACTCAAGTGAAATTGAAAGCGCAAACCCATAGGAAACCATGGATGAAGTTTGACGAACCGAGTAGCGGTCAAACTTCATCCACGCACAACTTTTGCTAGGAACGTCCGATTCCAATGAACTTTAAGTTTTTGGAAATGGTGTGAAGTCCTCTATTTCCTAAATATACTAACATCAGACCATAGATTAGGAAAAATCCAAGACCCTTGCGGCTCAAATAGCCAGGACACCTTAAGTTGTAGGCAATAGCAGGCTAGGATGTTTGAGGCCTTTTTGCAAGGGGATTAGATGTTTAGCGGTTAGAAAAGATCCATTGCTTGGAAGGCACAATGGACCGAAATTTAGGCATCCACTTAGTATAGGATTTCTTGATTGAAAATAGTATCTGGTTGTGTACAATTATTTACCAAGGCTGGGTAAATAAACATCCACACCTGGGCTGCAAACTTGGTGCGGCTAGGAGCTGCCGGGCTCATGCTGTTGTCTGGAGTTCGAACTTAGCTACTGCCTGGAGCTGAGGCTTGGGCGGCCTTGGGCTGCTCGGGCTCAAGGCCCCCTTGTATATTATTTTTTTCCGGTTTGGGATATTCTGACTGTCGGATGTTTGGAAACGAGCTCCCCACGGCTCGGATGGATGTTTGGAAATCAAGCGAGCACTTGATTGTTTTATCTAGGATGCCCCGTGGTTACGTTGGGCTAGCCCAGGGTCAAAGCTTTGCCGTCGTGGTGACTGCCTAGTAAAATACTAAACACTCTAAATCCTTTAGGGCCAAAGTTGCGTCGTCTTAGTGATTTTCTAGTAAAAGATTAAACACTCTAATTCTCTCGAGGTCAAAGCTTCGCCATCTTGGTGACTTTCTAGTAAGAACTAAACAATCTAACCCTCTCGAGGTCAAAGCTTCGCTGTCTAGAGAGGGAGACCCACGAGGAACAACTTAGAAGAAGGTAGAACAAACCTCAACTTGGGGGAGACACATACACGTGACTTAGTACAAACACATGGATTAGTGCAATATAACTTAGACGCTAAAGGCCTCCCAGAGCAACATCACCAAGGTTCGGTGAGGGGTAGCTTTAGGATTAGTACAAACTCAAAATGGATTCTCAATGGACAAATTAGTACCCAAAACACACAAAGTCACCTAACTCCCAAGTTAGTGACTAAAAAGACTAAAAAGAAAGTCAAATAACATGCAAGAAACACATACAACAAGATAGAAGGACCTCCAAGACCTTCAAAAGCTGAAAATTAGACAACAACGGAGCCAAAAGTGCTCCAAAAACACCATAGAAGTTCTTTTGGCAAAAACGACAAAAAATCCAATATAAGTTGGGTCCACGGATCCAAAACAAGAATGGCGGTGGTGTGAGAGGAAAATGAGCACCCTTTTATAATTTTTCCAAAGTGCCCATCTCCCTCAAGTAACCCTAGTAGTCTTATCAACTTAGATTTCCATCCTTATCTTAAGATTTCCATCCTTATCTTAAGATTTTTACAGCAATTAGGTTTTACGCTGGTCCAACATTGTATCTTTTGGTGTTCGCCTTGAAACTTCAAACGGATTGCGCCAATGACTTCAAAAGGCCATTTTTAGTCCAAAGGTCCTCCTATCCTCTATTACAACGTCTAAAACCTCTCCTAGGTTAGCGCTAACTGAGACTAATAAAAAGGTAAAAATTTGGATTTTGGAGTTGGCCTTTTCTAACTGAAGTAACTAGCTAGGGTAGTCAGGAATGTTTGATGGAGTAAGAAAAGACCCCTTGTTGACTTGAAACTTCTTGGGGAATTTTTCATGGATTTTCCTGAGAGTTGCGCAAGTTCATAATTCTTCACCTGGCACACTCTGGTCAAGATGGAAATTCCACCTCTTTTGAAGTAACCGGCAATTAGGAAATCTTCCACGTGCGAGGGAATCTTGGCGAATGGATTTTGCTTTTGACCTATTGGCATGTTTCCAAACCAAGAATACAATTTGGCAGCCGCAAATTCCTTCACTCATCTTGAGAAAGTGACTCCTGCAGGCTAACATTTGGGGTTTCTATTACTTCAACGGTGGGATGGGGAAACTTAAACCTTTTTGAAGGAATCTATCCAAGGAATTATCTAGACTTCACTCCGACCACTTTTAGCCTGGTAGAGTCACGTACACAGCATTTTAGGCAATTTTTCATAAAAACCCTCAAACCTTTGTATTCTTGCTACTTCCTGGTTTCTAACCTATTTACAAGCGAGATTTAGTGATCTTTTAGGGAGAAAATCCTATTTTTGACCAAATGCTACATCAATATGTAACAACTCTAATTTGGTCTTTCACTCTTTTTTGGTCTTTTTGTATCTTTTTATGACTTAAATTGTTCAATTACGAAAAAAAAAAAAAAAAAACAACAACTATGAGTCCCAAGTAACGAATTGGGAGCTTACACCAGGCAAGACGCCGGCCAGGCTGGATACTAGCCCGACTAGGTTATTGGCCCGGCACTAGCTGCTGACTGCTAATATGTTGGCTGTTGGTATGCTGTTTGCTATTAACTTTTTAAATCACCTCTTGGGTTCACTCACGGCAACCCACTTTAATAAAATGAAATTAGATTTTTAGGGAAAACTTAGTGTCAGGTTTAAGAGCTTCGCCATCCAAAGGGTTAAGCCCGAATTTTTAAATAAAGAACTGGACTCACAAATCACGTGCGTGGGTGCTAGGCCTGCTATATTAATATACTTGAGTATGCATTATCTATCCCATGTTAGAACTCTAATATCTTGGAAGCTAAACTTTAGACTTTTTCAAGAAGGTCTTGGAAACTAAATTTTGGAACTAAGTACTAGGGAGGTTCAAAGCTTCACCATCAAGTTGGGTTTAACACCAACTTTAGAACCATTAGAGCAAAATTGGGGTCTCTAGATGGTCGGTACTTTTGGGTTTTAAATCAATTGTTTGATTTTTGGAAAATCTGTAATTCCATTTATATAGTCAACTTCGGAGGTTTCCGTCAAAGTGATCAAACCGGCACACCAATGAGCTATTGGCAGTACAAGCCAAGTTGGCATCACAATACTTAAGGAATTCCTATGTAGCAATGGCCATGTACCAGCAACGTGTACCTGGAGTGTCCATGTTGGCAACTTACCACTAGAAGCTATCAAGACCTTGAATTCATTAGTGCAGTTCTGTCTTTGGTACAAGTCCTACATCAGTACATGAGTTCCCATATCCCTTTTTTAATCAGAAATAGGGACATGGTACACTGGGTACACACTTATTATACTATTTCCAACATCTTCAACCAATTGGTAGCACCCCGAGTCCAATTTGACGTCATTGCCTTAGATGCCATGGTGGCAACATGCAAGCTAGAATTTTTTGGGAATTTCTAGCCGGATATTACAAAAAGAAAGTTGGGCATTTGGAGACCTCAGTTTAACTCTAATGTTTGTGGCACTCCGGGGGTCCGTAGCTCAACCGTTTGGGATCTTTTTAAACACGCATTCTAGGACTTCAACTTGGTTGCAGGTTCAAAGCTTCATCGTTCCAAGGGGGGGTCCACATGACAAGAGAGACTTTAGAAGAGGGAAAAAAAAAAAACGAAGAAAAACCTAAGGGAAGTCAAAGTTTTGCCGTTCCAAATGGAGGTCCATTCAACAAGGGGAACGTTAGAAGAAGGTAAGGACTTACTTAAGAGAACACACAAGTTAGGACTATGAGGTAACGCAAAAGAGTCACATTCTAAATGCCGTCCAAAGCGGCACCGCCAAGGTACGGTGGGGGTGTCTTTAGGACTCGTACAAGATACCAAAAGACTCCCAAAACACGTAGATTAACTCTCAACAACGCACAAAAGTACAAGAAAGAATACACAAGGAGTACACAAAACAAGATGGAAGGACCCCCTAGGACCTTCAAAGCTTGAAAAATAACAACAAGAGGAGCCAAAAGTGTTCCAAAAACACCGTAGAGGTTGTTAGCTTCAAACGCCAAAATATCCAAAATAACTTGGACCCACGGACCCAAAACGAGTATGGAAGTGATTTTAGAGAGGGAAATGGGGACCTTATATAGGTTTCCAAGGGCTCACTCTCCCCCTAAATTCCTACTAGTAACCTTATCAACTTGGATTTTCATCCTCATCCTCCAAAATTTTCATCATAATCCTAAATTTTAATTTTCTACCATCTATGCTAGATTAATATTCTAACTTTTGGATGTTAACTTCAAATATCAAGTGAATTGCACCGTTGGCTCTAAAACGCCGTTTTTAGTTAATGATTCCTCTAACCCCCCGTACCAGGACCAAAAACCCATTGTAGGCTAATGTAGACTAAAAACCCATCATAGGCTAGTGTAGATTAAAAATCCAATTGTGGTAAATTTCTAAATCTTGGAGGTCTCTTATTTTGAGAAAAGTAACTAGCATGGGGTCTTTGATAGGTGAAAGGAAGTAGGAAAAGACTCCTTGTTGACGTTGTTTCACCATCGTGTGCCTTTGGAATGCCAGTCAACGTCATGGAGATCTCGCCACGTGATTATTTCTCGAGGAATCTTGCTAGTTCAGCTACTTGCCGCTATTGGAATGTTGTGAAATTTATTGGAGCCCATTTTTAGCATAAAACAAACTATCTTGATTTTTAGTGAGATTTTATCGCAATCTGGGTAATTTACAAAAAATTCCCGTTGGAGGTTAGAACGGTTGACCGTCCAGCATAGGTTCTTCTACAAGTCGGAAAATGCCAGGAATTTCTACAAGACCTTTCAGAGAGCCTCACAAAAAATGTGTAGGTGCGTTTCCGTACCTTGCACAATTGATTAGTGGAGATCCAAATTGGCTGTCTCTTAGAATTGTTGATGGTGCAAGAATCTTCTGCAAATGAAGAAATCTTGGCAAATCGATTTTGCCGTTGAATTCCTGTGGGTGCTATATTCCCATCCTTAGAATAAAGTGTACACAATTGAATTCTAGTGTTTGTTGTAGATGAAATTCTAGCGGGTGCCTAATACATATAATCCACTACACCTTCCAAGCAATGGATCTTTGATGTTGTTCCCATTCTTAGCTTTGTCCACTTGTATTTGCTATGAAAATCCAAAAGATGTTAGTAATGACTTACTGTTTTTTACTATAATCGATTAACAGTCAAACTGTGGACCGGTATTAGTAAGCAAGCAAATAAGTGGAATGATATAATGTATAGGATTTGTTTTATCCTTTCCAAAATGATAAAGAAATCTGAAATTGACCTAAATCCCTAGTGGATAATGACGGATGAAGTGAACTAAGTAATCTCTTAAAACTTCATCCGACAATTGCAAGTGTTCTAATGATCGTAATTAAATGCAAAATTCCAGTTATGGTCTTCTGTTTATCTTCTTTTGAAATTATGAATTTGACTTGTTTTGGTCAACTCTAGTTGACTTTCATCTACTCCTACTTTAACTTTGTGAAAAGCTTCTTTCTAGTCTAAGTTCATTGTTTTGAATTCATTTCTTAAAATAAACAATGTCAAAATCTTACAAATATTCTTTTTGAAGATTCAACTTGTTACTTCTTTTATTTTTTCCTTCTTTGATAAATTTTGATAAATTATTACTATTACTAACTGAAGATAAATTCAAATCTACTTCTAGAATTAAATAGTTTTACTTTAAAGACTTTATTTCTATACTTGAAGGTAAAATAAAATTACTTTTGACTTCCTTGATGAAAGTTGTTTTATAGATGAATTTTGACCGTAATCTGGTTCTTAAAAATTCTTTTGTAGTTTCTTTTTACTTTGTACTTCTAAGGTTAAATAATTTTATTGTTAGATTTTTATTTCTATCCTTAAGGATAAAATAAAATTACTTTTGACTTCCTTGGTGAAAGTTGTTTTACAAATGAATTTTAACCGTTATCTTGTTCATCAAAATTCTTACGTTATTTCTTTTTTACTTTGGAATAGAAAAAATAACTTCTACTTCTACATTTGTGTTACTCTTAAATTCCAAATTCCTTGGTGGATTCTTTTGGATGGTTCTTCCAAAATTGTTACTTGTTTTTTAAATCTAATTTAAACCCCTAAGTTCTATGACTATGTTTTCACTGAAAACACTTGAAAATTGTCATTTGTAGTACAAGAACCTAATTTTTGGAAAAAAAAACTTTTTTTTGACACATGTAACCATAGGATCTTGTAATATGCTGACTTGAGAACATAATTTCCGCCGCGTGGATTGCAAGATACAAACATTCAAATTCACTGAAAACATTTTTTTGGCCCTGCAAAAAACAGGGCAGCAGCACTTCACAAGCTCACTTTTTGATGAAAAAATGTCCAAAATGATGGTGCTTCTTTGGATTCTTTTTCCTAGATAAGTTGGCTACATGCTTGAAAATTTTCACTTCATTTGGAATTGTACAACATATAGGAAAAAAATAGTAAGTGGATAGTAGTAGAGAATGATTCGAAATACTAAATTGTCAAGAATTTAATTATGGAGTTGAAAAATGCTAATCCCAATGGTTGGAATGTTTTAATAAATAAACTACATCCTATGATTTTAATTTTTTCAAAAGATATTGAAAGTTGAGTAAGATAAATGACTTCAAAGTTTATTTTAGAGTAGAAAATCTATAACTGCCTGCAAACTAAAAATCTTCTTAACTTTTGATTCATTGATCAAAATGGGATGATTCAAAGATTTTTATGTATATATAACTCTGGAAAACCAATTTCAAATTTTTGTTTTTGAAAAAAATGAATTTTTCTAGATCTGCCCAAACTGCCCAATTATGAAAAAAAATAACATTTTAGGCCATAACTTTTGATTCATATTTTCAAATGTCATGGAATTTTGTGCATATGAAAGATATTCCTCTCTTCCACCTTCTTTTAAAATTTCAGCCTAAAATATGAAAACCTCTAGACACACATACCTACCCAAAATTTCTGTATAGCCAAAAAACGCATGCCGGTCCTTTAGGGGTTAATGACTCGTAACTTGTGGGATTTTGATCCTACTTCTAATTGTAGATATTTCCTAAAAAGTTATTCAAATTCTCTATCCAATTCTAAATTCCTATGTTGGTTTCTTTTTGTTCCTTATCATTTACATTGCACTCCTAATTTCCCGATCCTATAACATTAATCCTACTTAGCAATCCTAATTTAATTCACTAAATTGCATGTTTTAAATAATCAATATAAGAAAGGCTTTTAAGAACTTACCTCAAAAATCGCGGACTCAATGATACCCTCCTTGTTTACCATCGTGATTTTGTTGTAGTAAAATTTGGCATCCATGTTGTCTTTCCCCTTTCTTCAACATGAAAAAACCTATTTCTTCTTAATATTCTTTTCTTTTCTTTTGCTTTACAATTTTTTCTTCTTTTGTGGATATTTCCAAAACAAATCTAATCCTCTCAAATCTAATCTATTAGGACTTTTGATAAATGGTTTAAGAATCACCAAATTTAAAATTAAACTTGTCAAGTTTACTTACTAATACTAATTTGAAACTATTTCTCTCAAAGTCAAAGTATTCTTTATTTTGCTTTTCTACTTGTTTTCTTCTTTCTATCAAATCAAATGCGGACAAGAAAGTCAACTATGCTTGGTTAGTGTTTAAATTGACTTTGTGGTTCCCTAACAACCCAACCTCTATAACTACTAAGTTTCCAACTTCGTGTCTCTATTTTTTGATGTGATTGTTTGGAATGCAAACTTTGGACTTGAACTTGTGAAACTCAGAGACAAATCGTGAATATGAACTGTATCAGTTATGAAACTGGCTGGAGATAGTGCTGAACCAGCTTTGCAAGCAAATAAACTCTGTTCAGTTAGCAGCAGATCTTGAATGGGCCGAGTTGACTTTTGTGGCCTCCTGATCACCTGATCTGGCTTGATTTGAATTGCTTGGGCTTCTGGTTGCTTGACCTCCTTTGCGACCTGATTTGATTTTTGTTTGCACTCCTTCCTTCTGATCTGGTTTGAGCTTCTTGCTTGATTTGGAGCTTAGTCTCTTTGAAATTTGATCTTTGAGTTAATCAGACCAACCCAACCTTCTCAAAATAGCTTTTTGGGCAGTGATTTCAAGATCAGAGCTTCCCTGGTTATGTGATCACCCATGTTAGATTAAAATCAAACTCAAGGAGAGAAATCTAGAAGAAAACAATTGTTTGTCACAATTTTCCTAAAGAAATAAACGTGATTGGGACCCCCGCAGGAGTATCTTCCCAGTTTTAGTTAGTAACCAAACGATGGTATGATGTATGCTCAGTTACTGTACCGATCAAAGACTGCCGGCAGCTGGCCTGAGGCTGGTTACTGCTTGGTCGCTTCCGAACCTCAAGGTCCTATGGCCGTGCCTTGACTGGCTTGGGCTCTCAGGGCCTTATGACCTGCAGTCTCCAACTGCGCTGTTTGGGCCAGGTCCTGGTTGAGGACTTCAAACCTTAACTAGCCAAATAAAACACAAAAAATTAAATCGGCCGTTGCTTAGCCACACCTTTCGGGTCCTTTGGGATCCTTTAAACAAAAACTAAATTGAAATTACTAGGAGCAAAGCTTTGCCATATTGGAGGGACTAACCTCAAATTTCCAACACATTAAAAATACTTAGTACAAACTCTAAATTTGGCGATAGCTTTGTCGTATTGGAGAAAATAACTTCAAATTCTCAACATAATATAAAAATACTTTAGTAAAAACTCCAAATTTGGCAATAAATTTGCCGTATGGGGTGAATTAATCCCCACACTTCTAATATTTTAATCCTAAAGGACCGACATGTACTTTTTGGCTATATAGAAATTTTGGGCATGTACGTGTGATCAAAGATTTCCATATTTTATGCTGAAATTTTAAAAGAAGGTGGGCGCAAGGAATACCTTTTATATGCATTAAATTCCATGACGCTTGGAATTGTGAGTAAAAAATTATGGCCTAATATTTTACTTTTTTTTGTAACTGGGTAGTTTGGGCAGATAAAAAAAAATCACTATTTCAAAAACAAAAAATTTAAAATTGATTTTTTAGAGGTATATATACATAAAAAGCTTTGAATCATCCCATTTTGATCAATGAGTCAAAAGTTATGAAGATTTTTAGTTTGCGGGCAGTTATAGATTCTCTACCTTGAAATAAACTTTGAAATCATTTATCTTATTCAACTTTCAATATTTTTTGAAAAAAATAGAATCCTAGAATGCAGATTGTTTATTACAACATTGCAACCATTGGGATTGGATTTTTTCAATTATATAATTAAATTCTTGACAATTTAGTATTTTGAATCATTCTCCACTACTATCTACTTACTATTTTTTACCTATATGTTGGACAACTTGAAATGAAGTGAAATCTTTCAAATATGTAGCCAACTTGTTTAGAAAAAAGAATCCAAAGAAGCACCATCATTTTGGGAATTTTCCATCAAAAAGTGAGCTTGAGAAGTGCAACTACCTTGTTTTTTGCAGGGCCCAAAAAATGATTTCAGAGAATTTGAATGCTTATATCTTGCAATCCACGCCTTGGAAATTTCTGAAATTTTTACCACATGTCATCAAGTCTGCATACTACAAGATCCTATGATTTCTATTGTCAAAAAAAGTCTTTTTTCAAAATTGGGTACTTGTATTAGAAATGGCAACTTTTGAGCATTTTCAATGAAAATATAGTCATGGCTCTTTAGGGGTTAAATAAACCAAGAGTCTTGAAATTTGTTGCAGGGTGATAACTTTGCCGTATGGTGGGTTAGCACCAATTCCATGGACAAGATTCAAGACACTGTTTAGTATGGATTTTGGGGGACTCGATTCCAACTCAAAGTTCCCCGGAATTTTGTTTGCCCCTAAAGGACCAAGGCCTTTTTTCTGCCAAAAAACACTCAGAACTGCCATTTCTATAGCAAAGAGTAAAAAAATTTGAAAAATATGTTTTTTTCACATCTAATTGTAGGATCTTACACCTAACTAGTATGAGAGTGTGTGGAAAAAATTTCAGAATTTTTGACTGCACAGATTGCAAGATATCTGCGTTTAAAGTGAAAAAAACTAGTTTTTCAGCACATTGTGGGACTAGATTTTTTGACTTTGAACATTTTTAACTTTATTTTTTTGCACTATAGAGTTTTGAACTTTTAACGTTTATACTGGAGAATTGAGTTGAGAATCTAGCAAAAAAAAAAGTTCAAAAAAACTTAATTTTCATTATTAGAAAAATTGTTAAGTAGAAGTAGGTACAAGATAGAAGGAAAATCTAAAATATTTATATATTTTAGGTGAGATTAAAATGCACTAATTCCAATGGTGAGATTGTTCTAGCAAGTAAACTAAACCATGCAAAAAAAACAAATTTTGAAAAATTTGAAAAATTGCATTTAGAAATGAATCCTACAAGTATTTTTTTCAAAAAGATGCTCTAACTGCCCAAAAAACAAGAATGTCCATAATTTTCTCATACAAAATCCAAATGAAATGAATCAAAGCTTTCTAGATAGAAAAAAATATAATCTATGAGAAAAAAAATACTTCAAAAAAAAAAAAAAAAAAATTGCAAATTTTTTTTGTTGCTCGCCCTCCCCTGTTTTGAGCTTATTTGGTCATAACTTTTGTTCCCGAGCACCGATTGTGAAAAAAATTATATTCCCATGAAGATAATCAGCTTTTCTACCTCCAAAAAAAGTTTCAAAAAATTAGAAGAAAATTTCAGCCCGTAGGTACTTGCCCGTAAACGCATTTGTCCCTCGAAGGGACAATGGTCCTTTAGGGGTTAAATAATATGCTCAAATGATAGGACTCCAACAACATAAACTCTTCATGTCCAGGCTTTAGGAAAAATTGCAGTAACAAGAGTTGGGAACTTTCACACAAGAAGCTCAATGAGGGGAAGGGAGTTCTAGAACTTCAAACTTTTAAAAGGCACAAAAATGTTGCACAAAAATCACTTCAAATTTCAAATAGCAAAGTAAGCTCAAGCGAAGGGACCCCAAGGTCCTTTGAGTTAATCTAAAAATATGATAAGATAATGGAAACACAAGAAAATAGTTCAGATTGCAAAAAAACACAAGAGTTTTGGCAAAGTACCAAAAAACTCAACAATGTGGCCGCGTTTGGCAAAAATAACAAAATGAAAAAGGGGTGCAAAGAGAGGGGAGGAGAGAGCCTTTTATACTCGTTCAAGGCCCTCAACTTCCCTTCAACTACCTACTTCTACTCCTTGGTAAATCAAAATTAATCTTAATTAAAATTTTACACTACTACTGTGATTGCTCTAACTTTTGGAGAAATGCTCCAAACACTAAACCAATTGCGACATTGTCTTTAGAAGACCCAAATTAATTTGATTGCCCCTCAACCCACTACTTCTAGGCCATTTTTGCAGGTCAAAACTAATGTTTAGTGCATTGTTAAAAAAGCTAAAAAAATCCAATTGTTGGAGATGACTTTTCTTTCAAGTTTTGACTGGCCTGGATTGTTGATAAGGTTTAAGATAATACAAAAAGAGTCCAAGTTAACTCCAATAGAGCATCGTGAGCTCCTGGTACGCCGGTCAATTCGTCGATTGTTTTGGATTTCGTTAAAAATCTGTTAAGGCCTCCGGTTCTGGTACTTGTTATGGTTGGAATGGAATTGAATTTTGTCGGGCTTTTTATTAGCACTAAACATTCTACCCTAATTTTTAGTGGGATTTTACCACCACTTTGGAATTTTCTAGGAATTTTCCAATGCATAAAAACATGGTTGACTTCTAATGGAGTCATCTTCTGCAATTTGGAAAATTACGGAACTTTTTGGACAACCTCTAGGAAGTTTCCAAATACCATGTGCAAGCTTACATCTCACTTTGGACTGATCTGAAAAGTCTCTAATTCAATACCTCCTGGTTTACTTCCCACCCCGGGGGAGAAATCATTCTTGGTATAGGGAATCTGGCAATCAAACTTCACCGTTACGCTCTTGGCATGTCTCTTAGTTAGAAACACTGTTTTTTACTCATAGATTGCCCGTAAATACAGTCCATGGGTTACCAACATTGTTACATGATTTCTTTCCTAACTTTTGTTATTTTATCCTAAGTCTTTCATATGCACTTTTGTTTATTAAATCCTTCAAAAGTCTATATTTAGGTGGTTTTACAATTTGGTCATCAGGACTCAATACTATCTCAACCCTTAAATGATCTCTCAAATACCTAAGTAGACCTAAATATTAGTAAATAGAAGTGTTTAGAGCGCTTCCGGACTTATTGGTAAATTCACACCGCATTTGTAGGGATTTTTTCAAAACATCATGTGAATATACTTATACCGTCTTTTGAACTATAATTAATCGTAAATGTGAGCAAAAAAAGCGGAAAAAAATAAATCTTGAGGCTCAAGTGCTAACTTGGGGGGCTCACAACTCTTGGCATGGGATTCACCTTAGAACACCAACCGTAGGCTATAGATTCCTCCACAAGCCCGTCTTGAGTTTAGTGACTCTTGCATGCTAACATTCATGGAAAGTTTGTGAAGATTAAAAAATATTGCTTGAAATTGACATAATGAAGGGGATGGAAGAAGAGATTGAAGATCTCTTTAAAAAGCTTTGAACTTGAAAATTTGTTTCAGACAACACCTTTTGCAATAGGATTATCACTCTCCTAATTTGTTTCAGACAATACCTTTTGCACAGGATTATCACTCCACCTCATCAAAAGAAGCTCTAGAAGTCATTGGGTGCTTGTGGCAAATCAATCTAAGCCGCATGTAATTTCTTCTTCTCCAATCCTACTTGTATGCACTTGGTTCCCAAAGATGTGCATGAATCCTCTTGAGAGCTACTAACTTAATCCTCTTGTGCCCGCTTTGGATAGTCATGGCTATTGCATGCTTCCTTCTTGTCAACGTGTCCTTTACTATTCAGTAGCACTAAGGTAAATCAACCCATGACAGGCAAATTGCCTAATTCACACACCTCAAAACCTCCCACTACAATCTTACATCAATCCATGGCAAAAAATTTCTGATTAATGAGATAAGGACTTCATTCGGTTGGTTGGTGGCCAAAATCAATGCTTTGGATGATGGTGATGGAGTGTTAATGATTGTTGTAGGAACTTCTACCTTTTTTAGTATAAATTCATCGTAAGAAGTGATTTTTTTAATTCTTTCATATTGTAGCCATGTTAGGAAATATTATAACTGCTTCAAGTGATAAGACGACCATTATGGATACACTTTTTGGTGATTTTGGAATATTCTAGAGATTGTTTTGGACCAATTGGGCAGTATACTTCAAAAAATTTGGACGAATTTATACTTTGTCCTTAATTGCTCTCTTTACATAACATTCAGTAGCAAAGTAGCGGGCTGTCTTCCCCTAGACAAAATGGTGTGGTATATTCCACACCATCTCATCTGGTTGATAAATGGTGTGGAATATACCACACCATCATTAGCTAATTTACAGGCGTCAATTTTGTCAGAGTGTAAGCTAACTAGCTCCAACTGTACAACTTACATTAACCCCTAAAGTCCCCTTGTCCCGTTGGGGGACAAATGGGTCAAATTACACTCAAAGGTATCTTTGGGATTACTTAGCTCGAACAAGACTTGAGTCCTTTTTTGAACCTTTAA
The DNA here is from genome assembly GCA_963969595.1 of Neckera pumila. Taxonomy (NCBI): domain Eukaryota; kingdom Viridiplantae; phylum Streptophyta; class Bryopsida; order Hypnales; family Neckeraceae; genus Neckera; species Neckera pumila. The sequence goes on along the minus strand of OZ018417.1, from coordinate 23,320,166 downwards.
AGCTAAAAATTCCTTTGATGTTGTCATTTTAAAGAAAAAATTATAGATGAATAGTATTGCAATGTGTCCCTTTAAAAGTTTGGAGACAAAAGTTCACAGAAAAAATCCTTAGAAAGACACAAATCACCAGTTTTAAGGCTAAATTTAGTGTCTTTTTACAATATAACACTTTAGAAAGATATCTTCATTGAAATGTTTTATACTTCTCAAGTATTGTGTCAAATATACAACTATTTAAAACAATTTTTAGTGATTAAATTTTGAACTAAAAATAGTATAAATTTTAAATAACTAAAGAATTATTGAAGAATTATTAATTTCATCTAATACAAAATTTAGACATTCAATTTCAAAAATAGCTTATGCACTGACCTTAAAATCAATATTATATACATTTTTTGTTCTAACACAATCATCATTTGGATTATTTTAATATTGAAAAGGACGTTTACAAGTTTTTACCTTTGAATATTATAGAAAATGCAAAAATATTCAAATTGTAGAAAAATAGTCCTATTTTACTCTATTGTATGATTATATATATGTATACATAATTTTTTTGGATTCAACCACATTATTATTGATCAAAAATTAGAACCTTTTTCTACAACTGAAAAATTTGACATGTTGACATTTGAACTTCAATTGGAACTATAATAAAGACTTTTTTATTTTTTGATAAATAAAGCAATATTGGCTCAACATGACTTGAAATACTAATCAAAAAGGACTAAAATACCTATAATTAATAGATTAGCATTAGAAAATGATAGCTAAAAAGAAGCTACATTGCAAATTTGAGTGGATTTGACCCCTTTTGTGGTACATTTGAGTATGATTTGACCCAAATCAGATTTCGGGCAGGTACCTACGGGCTCAATTTTTAGTAAAATTTTTTTGAAACGTTTCCATAAGATAAAAAAAATTGATTAGCTTTGTGGGAATATTAGATGATATCTGGGGGTCGTGGAGGGCCGTTACAGGCCTGTTCCCTGATCTGCCCAGATCCAGTGAACGCCGGTACGGGTGTGTCAGAAAAAAAAAATTCAAAAAAAAAAAAAAAAATTTACCAAAATATCATTTTAAGCAATTTTTTATTTTTTTTAATTTTTCAAAAAGTGACGTGGCAGTCGCTCGACCACGTTAGCCAGCTGCTGCTGCTGCATTCCCAGACTGCAGGAACGCAGCAGACAGCAGGGGAACTCAGAGCCTTCTAAGACCCCGAATCTCATGTAATGTATAGTTTTTATTTCAATTGGTGCCCGGGAGCAAAAGCTATACCACAAAAAGCCTCAAACTAAGCTTGGCGGGCAACACAAATTTTTTTGCAAAAAGTCAAAATAAACTTTAATTTTTTTTTCTCTGAAATTTTATATTTTTGTCTACATGTGAAGCTTTGATTCATTTTATTTGGACTGATAATTAGCAAGTTATGGACAACCTTGTTTTTTGGGCAATCTAAACATCTTTTTGAAAAAATAACTTGTAGGATTCATTTCTGAATGCAATTTTCACAATTTTTTATAATTTTTTTTGAGAATGTTGTGTTTTTTTGCTAAAACAATCTCACCATTGGGATTATTGTATTTCAATCCCATCTAAGAGCTATTGACGATTTAGTTTATTTTTCAATCTTGGACTTATTTCTATTTAACAATTTTTTAAAGAATGAAAATCAAGTGTTTTTTTTTTTAATTTTTTTGTAGACTTTCAACTTAAATCTTCAACATTAAAAATTTTAAATTCAAATTCTGTAGTGCAAAAAATTTCCACAATTGGTGGTCAAAGTCATCTGAAATTGCAGGTCCGTGTTCAAAAAACTTTCTTTTTCAACTTTGAATGCTAATATTTTCCAATCTATATGGTCAAACTTCATGAAATTCTTACCACATGATTTTTGACAAGTGAATTACAAGATCCTATGGTTAGATTCTAAAAAGGTGTTTTTTTTTGTGTTCTTGGGTGAACGCAGCCAAAGTGGCAGTTTTGAGTGGTTTTTGACAGAAAAATGGCCTTGGGACTTTAGGGGTTAAAAATTGAAACAAAACCAAAGTTCATACACCCATTAAACCAAACACTCAATAACTAGCGTTCTACACCTATACATTGTGTGTTTTGAAAATTCAAGATATTATTGGTTTTGTATGAATGCAAGCCTAAAGTTTGGTTCATTATTTTTTTAATTCTTGACTTGCATTCATACAAAACCAATATAATTTTGAGTTTTCAATGGATAAGAAACGCATATATATATATACACATGGAGTGGTAGGAGGTAGAAAGACCCATGTGAGATAAAAAAATTAGAATTTGTAGTTCCTCAAGCACTCATAGTTAAGTCAAAAGTAGGAATTGTGTTTAAAGTAGAATTCAGACTTCATTTAGGCATAGTAGACTAACTTTGTTTTTATAACTTTCAACTAAGAAAAGTTGAAAAATGAAGATGAGATTAACTTCCAAAAATCCACTTGGGATTTTGAATCTCCAATCAAAATTTATGGACAAATATGAGAGAGGGATTGGAAAAATGTTAAAGGAAATGTCCATTTCAACCCCTCTCTCAAATTTGTCTATAACTTTTGATTGGAGATTCAAAATGCCAAACGGATTTTTGGAGGTGAAATTTATCTTCATTTACCAACTCTTTTTAGTTTAACCTCTAAAGGACCACTGTCCCTTTGAGGGACAAATGCGTTTTCGGGCAGGTACCTATGGGCTCAAATTTTCTTCTAATTTTTTGAAATTTTTTTTGGGGGTAGAAAATCTGATTAGCTTCATGGAAATATAATTTTTTTCACAATTAATGCCCGGGAACAAAAGTTATGGCCAAATAAGCTCAAAATAGGGGAGGGCGGGCAGCAAAAAAAATTTGCAATTTTTTTTTTTTCTCAAGTATTTTTTTTTTCTCATAGATTATATTTTTGTCTATCCAGAAAGCTTTGATTAATTTCATTTGGATTTTGTATGAGAAAGTTATGAACATTCTTGTTTTGGGGGCAATTAGAGCATCTTTTTGAAAAAAATAGCTTGTAGGATTCATTTCTGAATGCAATTTTTCAAATTTTTCAAAATTTTTTTTTTTGCACGATTTACTTTACTTGCTAGAACAATGTCACCATTGTGATTTGTGCATTTTAATCCCACCTAAAATATATGAATATTTTAGATTTTCCTTGTATCTTGTACTTACTTCTACTTAATAATTTATTTAATAATGAAAATTAAGTTTTTTTGAACTTTTTCTTTTTGGCTAGATTCTCAACTCACTTCTCCAGTATAAACATTAAAAGCTCAAAATTCTGAAGTGTAAAAAAATAAAGTCAAAAATGTTCAAAGTCAAAAAATCTAGTCCCACAATGTGCTGAAAAACTTGTTTTTTCCACTTTAAACGCAGATATCTTGTAATTTGTGAGGTCAAAAACTCTGAAATTTTTTCAACACACTCTTATACTAGTTAGGTGTAAGATCATACGGTTAGATGTGGAAAAAAATCATTTTTCAAATTTTTTACTTTTTGCTACAGAATTGGCAGTATTGAGTGTTTTTTGGTAGAAAAAGGGCCTCAGTCCTTTAGGGGTTAAAGTTTTTTGACAAATGTTAGTCTACTATGCCTACATAAGGTCTGAAATTCCATTTTTAACAAAATTCTTTGTTTTTCACTTAACTATGAGTGGTTGAGAAACTACAAATTCTACTTCACTTATCCCACATGGGTTGTTCTACCTCCTACCACCCCATGTGTATATAAAGAATTGTCTTCTCCCTTGAAAACCCAAAATAAGTTGTTGATGGCAAATGGTTCTATTGCATTAGTCCATTATTCATTGGATTCTTTGTTTTTTTGGCAAACATTTGTTGATTTGCATGTTTGGTCCTAGAATGAACAAAAGGAAATGGAACATACCATAATGTACTGCCACTGTTCTGGTACCCAGGCTTACATTAATGATGAGAGGATGAAATTTGTGGATGAGGACTCAGAAGAGGAAAAAGCCGCCTCTCTGAAGCCTACCGAATGTTATGTATTATTTCTCATGTTTGTCTTTCCGTGGAAACAAATAATGTTTTTTCTTTAAAATGTCAACAAGGCCAACCAGCTGTTCTGCCTGTCCTAGTCTGGTTTCCCTTATTGAACTCCATGATGGTTCACTGATAGTGCTGCTGTACTGTCCAAAACTTATTCCTCCCTTTCCCCCAGGCTTCCCTTTGTCTTCCAGAATCGGTTGTGCATGCCTCCAACTGCATGGGCAGGCTCAGTTTCCCAATCTCACTTAACTTCATTCATTTGGCCCCCTCCCTCCCTTCGTGTTACTTACTACTAAGCTTAAATCCTTCTGGTTTTGTCCTCAATGGAATTGCTCCCCAGTGAGCATTTCTTTCTCCTTTGGGGTGCCTGGCTGATGTCTGCAGCCCTTGAACTGTGTTTGTTGGTTTAGTTGGTTTCCCTTAATTCAATTCAAAGGAGACTGACTGAGGATGGTAGTCCATTGGTTGCATGACTCCCTCCCTCCTCCCTCCTCCCTCCTCCCTCCTTTGGGAGTCTCCAAGACAAGGAAGCTGTGTCTCTAGTGCCTGCAGTGCCCATACAGCACTCCTCCCATAGGCTCCATGTTTGGGCCTGGGGCTTTGGAGCTCCCCATTCCCTCCTACTAAAGCTGCCCACACCTTCCCTAGTTCCCTTCCCTTCCCCATGCCATTTCCACATGAGTCCAAAGCAAATCATCCTCGAGAACTACTGACTCCCGCCAGCCAGATTGCATGACAGCCATGCATGCAATCAATCGGGATTGCATCGAAATGGTCAGGGGAAGAAGAAGACCACATTCTAACTTAGATTTGATCAAGTGCGGAAGCTAATGAAAAGAAGAAGCTAACAATAAAGCTAATAATAAGCTACAGGAAGGGAAGGGAACTGAAGGGAGATCCCCAACCCAGCGAAGCTAAGCCAAGCCAAGCCAAGCCACTGGTGCTCATGAGGAACGTGGATCCTCGGGTGGGATTCCCAAGCCAAGGGTCCTGGACCTTCTTCTGAGCAGACATTCCCTCCTTGTCATTCCAGAGGGATTGTCGGTGCTTTGGACCAAGGCAACATGGCACGATAACAACAACAAGGCTGTTCAGCTGGTGGAGTCTGGAGGCAAGGGACGGAGTTGTGGGATGTCGTGCTAAAGGCTTGCAAGGCATGCAAGGGGCCCACAAGGGTCATGCATGGAAAAATCGGCTCCCTAGTTTGGGGGCTGGCAATTTTGGATTTGGTGACCTCAACTACTTAGTTTGAGGTCTAGGATTCAAAATAGGAATTCAAAATTTTCAAACTTTATCATGCATGGTCAATAATTTGTTCTTGCATTTGTCTCCATGTAAAGATTCTGGTCCTCCCCAAGAGGACTTGTAGCACTAGTAATGTGGAGTCGATTTGGAAGTACACCTTTGACCTTTGAGGAACAACCAATTGTGCAAATAACATGAATTATCCCTTCCATAACTTTTTTATATAGGGAGACATACCTCCCCCCTCTTTGGATCCAAAAAAGTAAATTACCTCTTGTTGAATACCATGTAGGGGGATATAGGTTAAATTGGAAATTGATCCATGCTTCCCACAATTAGAGACCACTTTGCATGTCAAGGAGGGCAAAGGGACCCTTTGATCAAGTTAAAAATGTTACGTTCTTTTGAAGGCTAACAATAACATTATTATAGAACATATGTTGTAAGGTACTTGGGAATTGGGGCACCTCTGCATCCAAGAATGTAGGCTTAACTTTGCATTAAACTTATATGATAATTTGAGAAGAAAAAAAAAAAGTTCAATAACTCTTACCAAGAAGATTTAAGATATTGATGTTCAAAGTGAAAAAAAAATTTAGTCTTACCATACTAGACTTTCAAAGAAGAAGTAACTACAACCATTTTTAAATAGTTGGTATAAAATAATTAAGAGTCTTTTCATTTAGGATCCTACATTAGGCCCCATATAAGTGTTGTTTTGTTTGTTTTTTTGGAATGAAAAAATTCCAACACATGAAGTGAAATGGTTTACATGTTTGCATTAAGCAAATTTGAAAATAAATAAAAATTAAAGACTCAAAAAATTGTCAAAATTTGGCTTGTGTATTTTTAGACCTCATGTAGTTTCCATTACATTTTGGTCAATAATTGTAAGGTCATATGACACCATTATTGTAAACAACACAATCCCATTGTAAATCCAAAGTTGAAGGCTAACAATATCCTCCCTTGGTTTTCTGCAATTAGGCCCTTTCCAATTTGGTAGACAATTTTGACATAACTTTGTGAAGAATTGAAAATGCATGATAGGTCTAATAGGCTCCCCCACCTTTGGTACATTTGTCAACATACATGAAAAATATGTTACGATTGCCATAATGTCCAATAGGAAAAAAATGTGCTAAGTAGTTGTAAAAAGATTTGAATTCCTTGTCTAATAGCTATATATATGTAAATAAGGTCGATTCGGTGTTATATTTCTACTACCATTTGTCGAATAGTAATCAATTTATATTTTAAGTCAAAAAGATGTTAGTTGGATATGAAGTTGTAATGCTAATGTACTAAATTGGAAGCATGTTAAGTAGACTTTGTGTTGTTTCAAGTGAAGATCGGTCTTCTATTTTGAACTATAAGTCCAAATGACTATTCATCTTGAAGGTAGTTCATATTGGTCATATGACTCATTGGCAATTGTGTTAATTTTACCTTCAATTAAATGCATATATATTATGTCAATTGCAATGATTGCAATTGAATGGGTATCAAATTGCGTTAGCAATCTAGTGGCAATTTTGTATTCTTAGAGAGAGCTTGACTGAGTGCTCAAGCAGGGTTGGAAGAAATAGTTGATGGATGGAGTCAGTGTTGTTTGAAGGCAATTTAACTTAATACACAATTGCCTAAAAAAAAAGTGGACAACTTCAAGTCCATAGGAAAAAAAGGATAAATGTGTTTTAAAATGTTAGATTGTAATCATGGACCTACACACCGCTGCCACAATGTTTTCAAAATCTGATTTCATTGTCATGCAAAGCCAACAAATACAAAAATTACATAACAAAAATGTATACTCAAAATTGTACACTCAAATTTGACCACCTTTAATTCTAATCCCCTACGTGAAGGAGCCAAAAAACTTAGAAACCTTCTTGAAAGAAAGGCCACGTAACTATTGGTTTGACACCCCCTCCTTCCAAAAAAAGAGTTGAATGCAGGAGTATTCAAAGAAGGATTTGACCCTTGTTTATAGGCTTGGATACTAATTGAAAAGGGAAAACAAAAAAAATATATAATTGACTAAGTCAAAGGCCTTGATATTAGTAAATGCTTAGTTAGTGCGAGTAATGACAAGTTGGTCATCATTTTCTTTTAATTCTCAAAGTCAATTAATAAACAAAGATTAGGATTGAGTCAACGTTGCGCTACTTCAAAATATCCCAATAAAATGCATAGTTGACTAGATGATGAGATATTTAGTAAAAGCCTAGTATGCATTTATGACAACATAGGTCATCATTTTTGTTTGACTCCAAGTCGATTAGAGCACAAAGACTAGTATTATAGTCAAAATTTTACTTCCTCAAAATATCTCAAGAAAATAGACAAAATTCAAAA